>CAUYLG010015942.1:0-31661 GCA_963573385.1 Cacajao melanocephalus
GTCATGCCTTGTTCTCTTGCTGATGAAGAGCTGCGATCCCCTGTAGGAGGAGAGGCATTCTGATTTCGGGTGTTCTCAGCCTTTTTGCACTGGTTTCTTCCCATTTTTGTGGATTTATCCACCTGTCGTCTTTGTAATTGCCGACTTTCAGATTGGGTCTGAGTGGACTTCTGGCTTGTTGGTGATGAAGTTTTTTCTGTTTCTTAGTTTTCCTTCGGCAGACGCCGTTTCCCCGCAGAGCTAGGCTTTCCCAGGTTCAGCTGTGCTTACTGTGAAACTCTCAGTCCTCAGCGCTTCCAATTGCTGTTCCTGTGGGGATGGGACCAGCCAAGCCGGACTCAAAGGGCACCCAGCCGTGTATACTCTGAACTGAGAAGCGCCGCGCCGTGCTGGGGCGCCGGCAAAACAGCTGCGCCGGCCAAAAGAGTCGCGCTGGTGACCTGAATGGCTCCTCCGTTGGGTAGCTCCTAGTTTGTGGGCAACAGAAATTCGTCTGAAATTGCGATGTCCACACGCTCTCTGTGCTTTCATTGGGAGCTACAATCCTAAGCTGTTGTTAATCGCCATCTTGGATCTCTCGCCCATATTTTTAGTTTTTAAGAACTTCCATGCTGTTCACCATAATGACTAAACTAATTTATGTTCATACCAACAGTGTGTAAGAGTTCTTCCTCCACATTCTCACAGCATTTGTGGGTTATTTTGTCTTTTTGAAAATAGGCATTAAAACTAGAATGAAATAGTATCTCATTGAGGTTTTTATTTGCATTTCTCTGATAATTAGTGATACTGAGCACCTTTTTATATATCTATTGGTCGTTTATATGTCTTCTTTTTAGAGATATCTATTCAGTTAATTTGCACGTTTTAATCTAATTATTTGTGTTTTTGGCTAAGTTGCTTCTATATTTTGGATATGAATTCCTTGGTTAATAGTTTTCAAATATTTTCTATTATTCTAGAGGTTGTATCATTAGTCTGTTGATTGTATATTTTTATATGCTTTTATCAAATCAACATATTGTAAACTAGGTGAGAGAAAGCTAAAATGTTCATTATATTGCTTAACATAAAATGCATTATCCTTTTAATTTTATTGTTACTATTATATGATAGTATAATTTAATTTCACATTGATTACATAGTTACAATTCTGATGGAAACAGTGAAATTATTTTCTTTTACCCTATTTCAGGTAGATAATTTCAATGAAGCTCAAAGATCTATCACAGAACATAATAAAATAAGTTGTGTTAAATGAAAGAGATGTGCATTGAGTTATTTGTCGTCTTCATTTTTGAGAGAATCACCAAACAATTCAGGTGTGTTTATGAGGATGTAGATCTCCATATATTTATGAAACACTGAAGGTTCCTCAGGACACAGAGAGAAGCCTATTTCAGTTTACTGTTCCATAAAATCAGAAAAAAAATGAATGACCGGATAGAAAAATGCTAATACAAGAGCAAAAATCTGTGCCACAATGCTATCTAGATTAGAATAATTCTCTTTATAATCATATTGCTCAAACAGTATATAATAAAGAGGAGCAGAAATGAAGTTATAGATATTAGAGGATGTCAACTTTATCCTTACATTCTTATTGTACAAAATTTCCTCAGTTTACATGTAAGCCCACATGTAAAATTACTGAGCACAGCAGAAGTATTCTGAAAATTGCCCAACAGGTAAGAATAAAATCAGTCAGGGAGAGTTTCCAGGTTCTGATCCAATCATTGCAGTGAACCAACACGATAACTCTACTTCTTTGAATCCCCATATATATAGCAGAACTCGTTGTAAGTATATTTTTTCAATATGTTTGCCATGCTTGATTATGGGATCTCTCCTTCTGTACAACACTGATTTAGATGCTATAAATTTGTGCATCCAAAGCTTTAATGTTTAATATGTTTCTTTATCCTGTACTATTGATTAACATGGGAAAAGAATGGAATGCCTCCAGTGTACTCCCAGACAGTTATCTTTGATAAAAAGTACCTTTATTTCTCTCAGAATCTCAGCTAGTGATTTTCAACGCACATATTATATTACCTGCTGCTGTGACAGTTTATAATTTCCTTGTAAAGCCATCAACTAGGATTTGAAATCTGATTTGTTAAAATACAAAATAGAGATAGATTTTGAAATACTTTTTGCATCTTCTTTCCTTAAGATTTAAATGTTTTTTATTCATTCACCTTAGTTATAAGCTAGAAACATTAAGCCCATGTAGAAAATATGGTGTTTTTGTGGATCTCCTGAGAAGCGAGGCAGTCATTGGGATAAAGCCTGTATGAGAAAACAAGGGGAGAGCAAAAGGTGAGCAGACCTATTGTACCAGGATGTCAGTCTGACCCCTGTGAAAGGGAGAGGGAGGGAAAGAGGGAAAGTCTGAGGCAGCAGTGCAGTCCTGAGAAAATTTCAAGATGTCCAGTAGGGAGTAAGCCCAAGGTGCAAATTAGAGGAGTCCTGAGTCTCCCAGGAGCAGGCCTGCCCATTGAATCTTCTCCCTTCTCAGTCTTTGGCTGGAAACAGCTCATGGAAGTGAATGGGGTGATAGATGTCATAGCATAGGTGCTGTGCTTGTTAGCTGTTGGGGAAATATGATTAAAAGCAAAGTCGTCTCCCAACCCAGAAAGTCTCTCTACAAAGGTAGTAGGAAAAAAATAGTTTTCTTATTACATAACTATTAAGCTAGAATCTGATATACGTTACACGCAACCTACTAAGGGACTGCAAACACAGAAAGAGATGTCATCCTTTTTTATATAGCCAATATATGCATACGACCCTATATATATGGTTTCTCAAGTTAAGTGATAACTAATCCCCAAGAAAGAGGACGTGGCAGCACTGTTTATTACACACAGTATATCCTAAATTTACCTGGGAATTGGGGTGGCCATCTGCGTTAGTTAATAGACTTTAAACAAAGGAAAAATAAACACATATCTTTATGCAGGAGATAGTTTTGCCACTTGGAGCCTGGTGCCCACTGAAGTTAGGCTGAGAGTTAAGGGTGCTTATTTGTAACAGAGATAATTAAACCTCTTTATTTTTAATGTGTATTTGCCCTTCTGCAGCTAATTATGCTCCCTCAAGTCAGAGATTTCAGAGGCACATTCCTATCACATGACACAAATATCTAAAATGACAGTTTACCTTCATTACCCACCTCACCAATACATATTATATATAAAGTACCCAAAGCTTAAGTTAATACAGAAAATCTGCTTTCTGATATTATATCAGGATCACTTAGAGTCTGTGGCAGTTTTGAAACATGGCTTCAAACTCTTTGATCCTCTTCCTTTTGAGGCCTAGGGTCTGCAGACCTTCCTCTTAAAGCTGAGTTGGCTTGTAACTGCTTTAAACAATGACGTGTGGTGGAAATGACATTATATAATTTCTAAGGCTATCAAGAAAAACTGTATGGTTTTTCCCTTCGTCACTGGAAAGTTTCCTCTTACAGTTTTTTTTTTAATTGCATTTTAGGTTTTGGGGTACATGTGAAGAACATGCAAGTCCTTAACCAGTTCATAAGAAGTCTAACAAAGCTGAGACCAGCGTGCTATGAGGAAGCCCAAGCCACGCCAGGAGGCCACGTGTAGGCAATATAGTCAACCATTCCAAGTGAGCCCATATGCCAAATCATCCAAGTCCACTGATAGATAGGACAGCAAAGATCTGCTTGGTTATTGCGGCCACTGCCACTTGAGTCATAGTCAGCTGTCTACATATTCTCAGGTGAAGGTCCAGACATTTTGAAGCAGAGACAAGCCTTCCCATAGTTCCCAGTCTGAATTCCTGACCCACAGAACCTGGAAGCATAACAAAATACTGTTGTTTTACACACACTCGTGTAGGGAACCAGCACCGACACCACATTCGTGGGTAACCCAAGTTAGATGGCAACAAAGGAATGAGAAAAGGACAGATTAAGAATGAAAGTGGGACCAGGGGACCATCACCTTTAATGGAGATAATAAAGGAGCTTAGGTTCACCACAGTATTTATTGGTTACAATCACTTCGATCTATAGGGTAGGGTTGGAGTGATGGTGGGGAGAGGGTGAGATGATGGTGAGGTGAATCAGTGAGCTGGAACTGAATCAGTGAGCCAGAACTGGTATGTCATTTTAAAGTTTGAAAACAGTGGCTGTTTGGGAGTTTCACAAAACAAGAACATGTGGTTATCTTTGGTTTATTATCTATGTGCAGCTGGTGGAACACGGGCCTTACAAAGAACCTACAAGTCTGGCTAGGTCATAATGCTATGAAGGGGTTTTTACATCCTTGAGCACAATGTTTATGCAACAGAGCCTAGGTCACCCTGCACTGGAACATGAGACATGGAGAAATTTGCCTCCCCAGAGGCCTCCCAAAGTTTGCTGTGGTTTGCTGTTCCCAGTTTATATGTTACTCATAACCAAATTATGTAGGCACTCTGTAAGTCCTTTCTCCTTTGCTTCTTCCCCCAACAGTTACAAAATATACTGTGTTTTCCTGGGAGGCTCAAACACTAACTTCACATAGTATAGTGTCTATGAGCATCAGCTCTGCAGACGAAACACGTAGATTCAAAATGTGGCTTCACTTGCTGAGGAACCTTATGCGTCCAGTTGCTTCATCTCTCAATGCTCAGTGTCCTCACTTGCAAACTGGAAATAACTGCCTACCAGCTGGCAAGGTGGTGAGGAGGAATAAGATAATTCATATAAAGCACTAAAAATCTACCAAATACAGTGTGTGCTCAATAATTATGTTCAGTTATTACTATTATGAAACATTTTTTGTGGATGGAGGTTGTGAGGATTAATTTTAGGTGTCAAATTGAACAAGCTAAGTGATACCCAGATAGCTAGTAAAGCACCATTTTTGGATATATCTGTGTGGTTGTTTCTGAAAGACATTAGCATTTGAATCATTAGACTGAGTGATGAAAATCTGTCTTTACCCAAAGTGTATAGGCAGTATCTAATTCTTTGAGGATCTGGATAAAACAAAAGATAGAGAAAAGGTGATTTCTCTCTTTGTTCTGGAGCTGGGACACCCATCCCCTCCTTTCTTTGGACATCAGTACTTTAGGTCCTAATGTTTTCACACTCAGCAACATAGACCAGTGTCTCCTCTTGTTCTCAGGCCTTTGGTCATACACCATAAGGCTCCCCTAGTTCTCAGGCTTTTTCGTTTATACTAAATTACCACCTCAGGCTTTCCCATTTCTCCAGATTGTGGAGGGTATGTCATGAGACTTCCTCAACTTCATAATCACATGAGCCAACTCCCATAGTAAATCCTCTTGTTAATCTACGTATCTATATATCAGTACTGTTTCTCTGAAGAACTCTGACTAAGCACAAGGATCTACGTTAAAAAAAAAAATCATGGATTCTCAATAAGAATAAAAGAAAACCTGTAATTCAAGTCTTAATATTAACATTCATTTAAATATAAAAGTATAAACAATATAATCTAAATATTAATATATGGTGCAATTAGTAAATTCACAATTCTATGTGTTAACTACAGTGTGGATATTCATAAAAAATAACAAAACTTTTCTTGGACAATTGGGTAGTCTACTAAATAGATAAGTGTCTATATTTGTATTGTGTGTGTGTGTGTGTGCACCTGTGCATGTACATTTGTATGTGTCTTTACATACATGGATAAATGTATATAAGTATATAAAAATGCACATAAGTGAATTTACTAAAATTGTCTACAATTTTCATTCTTGCAAATTCATATTTTATGAAATTTCTCATAGTAGGTCAAGAATATTTTTTAATAAATACATTGTTTAAAACCATGTGAAACAACATTCCTGTATCATCTTGAGCTAACGAGTTATTTTATATTTTATGCTATAACCATAAGTCTTTTCAGAATGGAATATCACAGAAATTACTTTTTTTTTAAACAAACATGGCAGATATTCACTTTTAAGATAAATACACTGAAAACAAAATGATCAAAATGGTTAATATTCTGTATTCTAGCATCTTTGTAGCAAATGTTATCATATAATTTTAAAGTATTTTCAGCTTTTATAGTGTGAAATCCAGTTTAGAGTTTTCATTTTCAAAAATGCTGTATCAGCAGTCTTCTCTTTACTCAATACTTTTAATACTATCATGTGTCAAATAATATATAAAAGTTATTTTATTTGTAGCTAAAGCAAATTTGTCATACTCAGGATATATAATATTTTAATTCTAAAATCATTTTCCCATGTTCAATATAATTGTTACCCTGTCATTTTTACCTAGATAATAAAGCCCTTAAAATAAAATGTTTTTGGACATTGAGGAAGGTTTGGCTGAAGATGCTGGGTTCCATATGCTTTTCATGGATAGCTGAATTTTCTCATTTACTTGTACAAATGTTTTTAAGACATTAAAAGGTAAAATGTATTTTTACGTGCTTGAACTGAATTTTCCTGTCAAGTAGACAGGCCAAGAGACTGGGACCAATTTAAGAATTAGGTTAAACTGTTACCTTCAAGATTAGCCAAACTCAAAAAAAAAAAAAGGAAGCAAAGAAACCCGTAAGTCTCTAAAGTCATAACGGATTTGTGTAAGGTATAGCAGAAAAGTAAAACAAAACAAAAAACTACCATACAACACAGAGAATATTTATATCTTACAAATATCATGCATCATATGGTAATAGTTTTTGTCTTGCACAAGCCTCTAGACAGACAGGTGTCTAAAACATTGGCCTGTAAATTAGCAGTCTTCTGAGGATGATTCTTCATGAGAACCTGTGTAAAACTAAGGAGACATTTCCCCTTGAAAGCAGTGAAAGTCCTGTGTGGCAGTTGCTTTGGCCCTAGTTTAACATATTTGCTCACAACCCAGTGAAGAGCACTTTGAATGCACACACAGTTTGCTACTGGGTTTGAAGAAATGTGAGTCTGAAAGTCAGAACATAAATTAGGAGGCTTTGAATTATCAAAAAAGAAAGGAAATGCTCCTCAGATAAGACTGGTGCTGCAAATTTTACAAGTTTCTCAATTTGACAAGTGGGCAAGAATGCCTCAGCTTCCATTTCCTGTAAGAAGTAAAGATTCTACCCTTTTGGTAAAGACAAAATGCCCACAGTAGTCTCATTCTAGGATATATCCTCAAGTTTAAGTTCAAAGGTCTTGCTCTCTGGACAATTGTTTTAAAATTGACCCTTGTAACAAGAGACTGAAACTATTCTGATTATCTCATTCACTCTCATATTCACTAGATATGAATTAATATCTTTGCAGACTTTTACAACAGTTCTTTCTTATACTTAATATTGCATCCAGGGAATATAAGTTCATTTGGCACACCTGTACCAGACACTTGAGTTTAGCTTGATTTCTAAGTTTTATTTGTATTTGGCTGGTATTGTGATGACTTTATGTAGCTTAATCATTCTTCTAATCCCTTAAAAGTTGGGCATTTGAGACACAAATCCTTGATTAATTCAATTTTTGAGGTCCTGAAGAAACTTCACACTTAAAGAAAGTGAAAATGATTCAAGTTTCACCTTTTGCAAGATTTCCAACTCTACGCAGGCTTTTTAATAGATACTGTGTAGGATTAACATTGAAGAAGTCATCATATTTTTGCTTTAATTCCTTTCTATTTTAACTTGCAATGATTTAATCTGGATGTTTTAATTTACTTTTGAAAAATTTATAATAGGAGGATATGTATTCAAACATGTTGACATTTTATTATTTAGCATGCTCATACTGCCCTCCGATCTCATTTGAGAACCTCTGGTGAATTATAATAAGCAATGTGGATAAAAGCAAATTTGCAACGAAAAGATGTTAGGGATTACATTTTTAGTTAAATTATTTGAACGCATTTTCAAAATATTTAATAACAAATTTCTAGCTGCTTTACAGTGGTCTCAAAAGAATGCTTGAAACAGTAGTGACTGCTGTGAGTGACAGCATAAGAATCTCATTAAAAGATTAGAAGACTTTGCTAATTAACTACAAATTTGCTTAGGATAGAAACACCTCTGGTTGACCATAGACACAATGATTGCATTAAAGGTATAGAAAATATAAATAAATAATACATGATTACCAACATCAGTTTTATCTTTCTTCCAACTCCTCATTCAAAGGTTTCCCTAAAATAAGTTGTGAATTATCTTATTGAAAATACAGGAGAAAAAACATGGCATTTTATCTAAATTATTCTGGGGATCTTCTCATATTCAAAGAGCATTCTATAAATGCTTATTTATTCTTACAAATGTACACCACTCAAAATGTCCTTTATCTGTTCTCTAATCACCCAGAATAGTTGAAATCCCCCTACTCAGCATTTCCGTAGTAGAAGATTCACACCAAGATGTATTTCATATGAATGACTTGTTTATATTACCTTTATGTGCTTTGTGAAAGTAAGTTCTATTCACCTATAATGCCTGTCTCAGAACCTAACAGGACTTGACAAATGTTGATACTCAAAAGTGTTTATAAAAGTGAATTAACTTCATTGCAAATGTCTTAAGTTCACAAACAGTGCATCATATATTTTTTGTATGACTCAGAGTACCAAATGTAGCTAATATCCTCAAAATATATATGTGGAAAACCAATGATAACATAAGTAAAAATTAACAGACAACTATTTGTTTAAAAACAGAATCAAAATCCAATAAAATAATTTTACTCATACCATTATTTCATTACATATTTCTCCCCTTCAAATAATAAAGTCTGTTGTTACTATTGCATAGAACCAGGCAAGGATGACACTCCATGCATTGCAGAGTAGATAACTTTGATTAGTAACTCTGGTTATGTAACTGGGCAGAATAACCAGCCAGAATCACTGGACACCAAAGAGTTCTAGCTGCTACTTAGTTCCTCTTTGTAGTTAGTACCAAACACACGATTCTGTCAAGAAATTCATTCAATCCGTCAAGATCACTAAAACTATAATACGTTTGGAAAGGCATGGCAGATGGACCTTCATAAATTGTTAATATTATATTACCATAAATCTAAACCCTTAAAACAAAGTTTTTCTTGTTATTTGACTTTTTTATATTCACATTTTTTCCTCAACATTTCTTCTACTCTTGAATGAATTATAGGGAAACAGAATATCTGTTGATTGCATTTTACTTAAAGGTATGTTGAGTTTGAGGGGTTCTTGAGACAGCTTATATATCTCCAATTGGAGTTTTCCTCTTAAATTATATTGAAAACTTCACTCGTGATTAGAACAGCATGTAATAGAGAAGAGAAATGTAATCACAATGAACTTCACTCCTGGCAGAAAAATGCATGCATTTTTAAACCAGATTTATCTTAGTCTAAATTTGGGGGTACATTAAGAAAATGACATATAGTTCAACTTAAATTTCTAATTATTCTATTATTATCTAATTTGTTACATTTTTATATCGAAGTACTAATTGTTTCCTCTGAATTAGTATCTCTGTACTTTATGGTTACATAACAATCATCAAATTGCATATTAAGATGAATAACCTTTGTCATGGTGTTTACTCCAACATCTAGTAAAGTAAACATTTGGGTAGTAATTATAGTAATTATAATAATTATAATTATAAATAATTATGATAAATGAACTTCAGTGTTACAATAGATACTTGGATAGAAAACCAAAACTTACTTTTTTTCCAAGGGCTTCTATTATATAATATTAGATCCACACCTATTATTACATTAAGCAATACTGAGACAAAGCAAACTCTTCTGAATCTTTATTAAACAATATGAGAATGGTAAAATAAAATAACCAATTAGTTGTTTTCCCCAGCAAATGGTTGCTCCTGGAAAAGAAGATTACATACCATGTTGAACAGTTCAGGACTCATCTCAAGACCCTCTACTAGCTATGCCAACTAGTATAAAGTGATTGTCATAAAATTGGTCCATACCAACCTGTTTCCCACTTTGCAAGACACAGATCAAAAATAGTACAGCTGAAGACAAAATCTTGTAAACATTCTTGCGTAATTTTCTTACCTTGTGATATGACAGGAGTGAAAAAATAGTTTCTGTGATTCAAAGATTAAAGACTTTATTCAGCTGATGTGGATCAGGAAGCAGCTGAAGGCCAAATACAAACAACACCTGAGTCAAAGCAGTACTGTGGATTTATTTAGTCAGAAAAGAGAAGCATGTGTCTTTATGGTTCAGCTGAAGTAGCACTTTTCCTGATATCCTACTGCTGCAAAACCTATGAATATAAAGGTTGGAAATTGTTTTAGGTTTTCATACCTATTAGTAAGGATTGTTTGTGCAATTCCATTCAGGAAACTCTCAACAATTATTTTAAGAACTATTTTTGCAAACTAATTTTTAAAGTTTCAGAGGAAGAATAGATAACAGAAAAAAAGTGGAGGAAAAAAGAGAAGATTAAAAAAAATTATAAGGAGGTAAAGATAAGGCAAGGGAAATTGGGGATTGCTTTTAATTCTTTCACAGACACTACTAACATCCTGTAAAGGTGAGGTTTCATTTTACTACTGCTTTGCTTGATTAATAAATTCTTCTGATGTTCCTCTGGGATGTTGACATTTGACAGAGCAAAACTTTGGAAGGATAATAAATGAGGGAAGAAATATGACAATTAGAAAAATCGGTTGTGTAAAAATTTGTACTTTAACTGCATATTAAAGGTTTTTATGTGTTAAGGATACGGACAAAATTGAAAATAGAGCATAGAAAATATGTGGCAGGTATAGTTTTCCAGTGGGGATAACAACAGAGACTCACATTTCCCTGCTGCTCTGCTCTAAATACAACCAACAGTACTGGCAACAATTTAACATGCAATCAGGAAAGAATTCTGAAATATGGGAAGAACAAGGTGTAGGATGGTTATAACCCACAGGACTTTGATAATAATACTGTGAGGAGTTCCTAGGGTTTTCTTTTTTATCTGTCATGTAATCTGAACTGGGTACTAGAAAGATCTGCACTTAGAAGCATCAACAAACATAGACAAAAAGAAAAAAAAAATGAAAGCAAGAAAAGTCACTCTATCTGTTCAGAAACTTTAAAAAAAGAAGCCCAGGAGGGACTTAATGGGAAAACAGATGCCTGGTAGCTGCAGTGGGCCTCATCTGCCTGCAGTAATGGTGGAAGCAAAGTTTTAGGGACCAAATCCACATCTAGCTTCAACAGAAGACCTGAGCTGCCTATAGCAGAGGCTACAGCAAATACCAGGCAGGCCAACCCACTTCATGCTTCACATGCATTGCACCAATTATCTTATTTGCTTATAGCAACGGCCACAGTAAAAAATCGCTGGATGGTAGCATCAGACTCCTGCACACTTCCAGCAGCAGAAGGATTGGTGTCTTATAGCTCTTCATACAGTAGCAGAATGTGACTCAGATCCTGTCTCTTAATCCTCCAGACAACGGCAAAGAGCCACACAGACTTAGTAGTTCCTGAACCTCCATCAAGCAGCAGAAGATGATTCAGGGCATGTATCTCCTATCTTCTACCCAAGGACACACAGCAAACTAGACATAGTATCTCAGAGGCAAAGAGTATTAAGATAACTGTCTTTCTTTCCCCTTCTTCCCTGAATGGTACTTTCATGGGATAAAGACTCTCTTTAAATAGTTATTTTTATTAAATTATTTTTATAAATAACACGTTACTTCCTCTGGCCTCAGTGATTTTCGATGAGAAATCTACTGTCACTGAAATGATGTTTCCCTTTAGTAATACATTTTTTTCTTCTAGTTGATTTCAATATTTTTTGTATTTTTGTTTCATCTTATTGTTATTTTTTGACACAGAGTCTTGCTCTGTTGCCCAGGCTGGAGTGCAGTGGCATGGTCTCGGCTCACTGCAACCTCCACCTCCTGAATTCAAGAGATTCTCCTTCCTCAGTCTCCCAAGTAGCTGGGACTACAGGTATGCACCACCACACCTGGCCTAATTTTTGTATTTTTAGTAGAGGTGAGGTTTCACCATGTTGGCCAGTCTGGTCTCGAACTCCTGACCTCAAATGAATCACCCACCTAGGTCTCCCTAAGTGCTAGGATTATAGACATGAGCCACTGTGCCCAGCCTCTACTTTTTCCCAAAGTTTATTTATTCTGTTTCTTGGTAAAGCTTTCTTTGGATTCATCCTATTTATCATTTACTCAGCTTCTTGAATTGATAGGCTTATATGCTTTTTGCCAAATTTGGTAAGCGTTCAACCATTATTTATTTGAATATTTTTCAACCTCACGTTCTTTCACCTATTCTTTTGGGTCTCTGATAATACAAACATTAGAGTTGTTATTTTGTCACAGCTCCCTAAACTTTAGTTCTTCTTTTCCAGTTTGCTTTCTGTTTTTCACATTGAAAAAATTCTGTTGATCTCAAGTACACTAAATATAACTTCTCTCATCTCTACCAATAGGCTCAATGAATTTTTCATTTTTATTATTAAATTTTTTTCAGTGATATGGTTTTCATATGGTTGTTGTTTTAATGAATTTCATTTCTTTCCTAAAATTTTCCAAGGAAATATATAATTACTTTTTCAAGTACCTGTATAATGTGTTTGATGGAAAATCTTTGTCAGAGAGTTCTGACATCTGATTCATGTTAGTAATAGCTTTAGTTAATTGTCTTTTCTCATTCCTGTTGTATTTCTCCTTGCTCTTCATATGATGAGTAATTTTTGATTGTGTAATGAATAATTTGGATATCTCATTAGTAGGCAATCTTATTTAATTCTTGTATTTTATCATTTGATGATCCTGCTGGTCATCCAGCATGTATGTTCTGATCTAGTCTGTGAGCTATTGTTTCAAAGACAATTTAGTTTTCTTATCCTTTGTAATGCTGCTCTATGCTTTGTTCTTCTGGTTCCACTTGAGCTCCCATTGTACTTCTGCTAGTGCCCCCCATGGGGGCAGAAGACATTCCCTTGGGCCTCTGAGGATTTTTAGATGAGGGATAAGGAATGCTAGACCTCTGTGATGGAGAATGTTTTCACTAGTTTCTTTTATTGCCACTTGATTTCACTAGCCTATCCACTCTATTTTGCTTGTCCCTAAGGGAAGAGAGTATCTACCTGAGTTGTCTTCTACTCAAGGGTGGAGGTTCAAGACTTACAGAGTCCTGAGTGGTTTTCTGCCACTGAGTCTGATGCTACCATTAGGATTTTTTTACTGTGGCCATTGCTATAAGCAAATAAGACAAATGTTGTAGTGCATGTGAAGCATGAAGTGGGTTGGCATGCCTGGTGTCTGCTGTAGCCTCTGCCATAGGCAGCTCAGGTCTCCTGTTGAAGCTAGATGTGGGTTTGGTCCCTAAAACTTTGCTTCCACCATTACTGCAGGTAGATGAGGCCCACTGCAGCCACTGGGCATCAGTCTTCCCACTAGGTTTCTCCTGGGCTACCTTTCTTCCAGTCCTCTGAACAGATAGAGTAAGCATTTCTTGTTTTCTTTTTTTTTTTTTTTTTTTTTTGGTCTATATTTGCTGGTGCTTCTAACTTCAGATCTCTCTAGTACCCAGTCCAGAATATATAACAGATAAAAAAGAAAGTCCCAGGAACTCCCCAAGGTATTGTTCTTGAATATTACTGAGTAGGTTCTCTGACCATAATGAAGTCAAACTAGAGGTAAATAACAAAACAACAACAGGAAAACCTTCAAGAACTTAGAAATTAAACCATATACTTTCAAAACAATATATGAGTAACAGGGTAAACACAATTAAAGATTTTTTAAATGTACACATTACTGAATGAAATAAAGCATATCATAATAATATATGGGATACAGCTAACACAGTGCTCAGAGGAAATTTTCTAACACTAAATGCTTACACTAGAAAAAAAGTAGAAGTCTCAAATCAATGGGTTTATTTTCTACCTCATGAACTAGAAGAAAGAAAGCAAAATAAACCTGAAGCAAGGTAAAGGAATGGAATCATCTACAGAGCATAAATTAATACAATTACAAACAGAAAAACAATATAGAAAGTCATGATACAAACAAGACAAAGAAAAGCAAAAACAAAAAATTAAAATTAAAATGGCAAATTTAAGCCTGATATTGTTTGGCTGTGTTCCCACGCAAATTTCGAATTGTATCTGTCAGAATTCCCACATGTTGTGGGAGGGACCCAGGGGAGGTAATTGAATCATGAGGGCTAGTCTTTCCTGTACTGTTCTCCTGATAGTAAGTCTCACAGGATGTGATGGGTTTATCAGGGGTTTCTACTTTTGCTTCTTCATTTGTCTCTTACCACGGCCATGTAAGAAGTGCCTTTCTTATCCTGCCATGATTCTGAGGCCACCCCAGCCATGAGGAACTGTAAGTCCAATTAAACCTCTTTTTCTTCCCCCCAATCTAGCGTATGTCTTTATCAGCAGTGTGAAAATGGACTAATAGAATACACACACACACACACACACACACACACACACACACAAATATATATTCTATTAGTGAAAAGCCAACAAAAGAAGAAAAAGAAAGAAGAAAGAGAAGGACAGACAAATTAGGTATGCCCATTGTTGCTTCCTAGAGCCTCTCCCACCCAGACATGCACTCCTGTGGCACCATGGAAAATGGTGCTTGTTCGTAGGAAATGGAATTTATTTTGCTTTGCTTCCATAGAGACAAGATGGTGGACTAGATGTAGCCAGGAAGTGCTGCTCCCACCAAGAGATACCTGATTAGTGAATAAACGACTATCATTTCATCAGACATTCAGAAAGAAAACACCGAGAAGGGATGAAGAGGCAATGCCAAAGCTGAAGGCTGAAGAAGGAGGAAGCTGGAAATCCTCCAGAAAGGACATGAAGATGAGGGATAGGTCCCCAACAGAGCAGCTCCTGGAAAAGGGGTAAATGAGGGATAGCTCATTCTCACCATTGACTTCTGGGATCCTAGTTACAGAGGAACCTGTGTCCTTCATGGATGTGTGAGCTAGGAGGGTCATCTCAGGGAGCAGGCACAGATAGCCCTTCACATGTTATGGAGCCTGGGAGATTTGTGTCCTGTGCAGATAGAGCAGGGAGCAGCCATAGATGTCCATCCTCCAGGGGTCCCCATACACCTCCAGGAGGTGCTAGACACAGCTGGCCTGTGAGACAGGAGAGAGTGGGGAATGGGGCTAGTTTCCCCACAAGACTGGCGTGCATCTGTTCTGCAAACCCTTCTGCCCACCAGTCCCTCCCAGGGCCCATGCTTAGCAGCCCCACAGGAGCAGTTGCACAACCCGTCTCCACAACCGAGCCTGAGTTGCTCCACCTAAGTAATTTACTGGTGACAGGGGAGCACATCAGATCCCCCAGCACAGCAGGAAACCAACCCTGAGCTGCTGGAAGTTCCAGTGCCTTCAGGGTTAGGGCACACAACTCTGGAGTACAACCAAGATCTATAGCAGGCACTCAAGCATGGGAGGAGTACCCATTCTCAGAACACTGAGAGGGGTGAGGTGTGCAGGTTCCTGGGCTGGAGCAAGAGCAGAGCATGCCTCTCCACTCAGAGCCAGTCCAGGAAGTGTGTGGCATATCTCACTGCTGCAACCTCTGCTCCAGGGAGCCCCACCGTCTAGAACATCTAACAAAAGAAACACGGGTGCAGTGCCAGCAGTCAGAGGAGGCTCCCCCGAGGTTCAAAGTGAACCTGGTAGTAGGATCATCTCTCTCCCTCCCTGTACAGCAGGGCATGCCTGTGAATTTGAGAAAGTAGAAAAGAGTCCTGTAGGTAGGTATTAGCCCGGCTACAGGCCATCAATCTTAAACATCATTTGCTGGGTCACAGCCCAAACCACAACATCAAAAATTATTTTGATAATATATACACCTGTGAAACAAAGCACAATAATTCACTCACACATAAATATCTTAGAGCCTCTGAAAGCACCCAGAAATGAAGCCAACTGACTATATTCACCTTCCACAACAGTAAAAGGAACACCAACCCTCCCAGATAAGAATCAGTGCAAGAACTCTGGCAATTCAAAAAGCCAGAGTGTCCCTTGCTTCCAAACAAGTCCCAAGCAATGGTTCTTAACCAGTTTGAAATGACTGAAATAACAGACACAGAATTCAGAATTTGAATGGCAAGGAAGCTCATCAAGATTCAGAAGAAAGCTGAAACTCAATCGAAGGAATCCAGGAATACAGTAAAACATCCAAGAACTGAAAGATGGCATATTTTAAGAAAGAACCAGACTGAACTTTTAGAACGGAAAAAGTCACTACGAGAATTGTATAATACAATCAGAAGTATTAACAGCAGACTAGACCAAACTGAGGAAAAAAATCTCAGAGCTCAAAGACTGGATTTTTAAATCAAATCAGTCAGACAAAAATAAAGAAAAAGGAATTTTTTTAAAAAAGGAACAAACTACCAACAGATATGAGATTATATAAAGAGATTAAAAATATGAATTACTGGCATTTCTGAGAGAGAAGAGATAATAAGTAAAATGGAAAATATATTTGGAGATAGAGTCCATAAAATTTGCCCTAATCTTGCTAGAGAGGTTGACATGCAAATCCAAGAAATGCAGAGAACTCTGGCTAAATACTGTACAAGACAGCCATGCCCAAAGCACATATTCACCAGATTCACCAAGGTCAATGCAAAAGAAAAAATTTTAAAGGCAGCTAGAGAGAAGGGTCACAGTGAGCACATCTGGCTAACAGCAGAGCTCCCAGCTGAAACTTTACAAGCCAGAAGAGATTGAGTCCTATTTTTAGTATCCTTAAATAAGATAAATTCCATCCAAGAATTTCATATCCCACCATCTAAGCTTCATAAGTAAAGTAGTAACAAAATTCTTTTCAGACGAGCAAATGCCAAGGGGATTCATTTCAAACAATAAAACCTTAAAAAGATCCTTAAGGGAGTGCTGAACGTGAACTCAGAAAAATAACATTTGCTACCACAAAAACACACGTAAGCACATAGCACATACACTACAAAGCAACCACGCAGTCAAGTCTATATAATAACCAGCTAACAACATAATAGCAGGATCAAAATTATACACTACAGTACTAACCTTGAATGGAAATGGACTAAATGTCCCACTAAAAATACATAGAGTGACAACCTGAAAATAAAAAAAAAAAGAGACCCAAAACCATCTGTTGTCCTCAGCAGACCCAGCTCTCTTGTAACAACACCCACAGGCTCAAAGAAAAGGGTTGGAGAAATATCTACCAAACAAATGGAAAGAAAAAAAAAAAACAGTAGGAGTTCCTATTCTTATATTACATAAAAACAGATTTTAAGCTAATAAAAATAAAGAAGGACAATGAAAGGCATTGTATAATGTTAAGGCGTACAATCCAAGAAGAAGATTTAACTATCCTAAGTATATATGTACTCACCATTGGAGCAATCAGCTTCATGAAACAAGTTTTTGGTCTATGAAGAGACTTAGATAACTACAAAGTAATAGTGAGAGACTTCAACATCCCACTGACAGCATTAGATCTTCAAGGCAAAAATCTAACAAAGAATCTCTGGACCTAACTGTTCTCTTAATTAACTGTGCCTCATAGGCATCTATAAAACACTGCACCCAACAACCACAGAATACACAATCTTCTAATTTACACATGGAACATATCCTAAGATCGACCACATGCTCCATCATAAAGCAAGTCTCAATAATTTTTTAAATGAAATTATTCCAAGAATGCTTGTGAACCACAGTACAATAAAAATAGAAATAAAAATCAAGAAGATCTCTCAAAACTAAAGAAATACATGGAAATTAACTTGCTTATGAAGAACTCCTGGGTGAGCATTAAAATTAAGGCAGAATTTTTTTTTTAAATTGATACTAATGAAAACAGGACACAATTTACTAAAATATCTGGGATACAGCTAAAACAGTGTTAAAAGGAAAGTTTATAGCCCTAAATATTTTTATCAAAAAGTTAGAAACATCTTAAATTATTAAAAATCATCTAATGTTGCAACTAAAGAAACTAGAAAAAAAAGCCTATCAAGAAGCTAACAGAATAAAAGAAATACTCATAATTAGATAACTTGATGAAATTGGAATTCCAAAATCTACACAAAGTATCAATGAAACCAATAATTGTTTTTTCAAAACAAAAACTAAAACAATATTGATAGACTGCTAGTTAGATTAACAAAGAAAAAAAATGAGAAGATACAAATAAATACAACAGAAATGACAAAGACAGCATTACAACTGATACCACAGAAATACAAAAGCTTCTGAGAATACTATGAGTAACACTACGTACACAAATTAGAAATTCTAAAAAATGGATGAATTACTAGAAATATGCAATCTTCCACAATTGAATAATGAAGAGATAGAAACCTTGAATAGACTAATATGGGGCTCTGAAATTAAATCAGTACTAATACTAAATAATAATAATAATAATAAAATCCTACCAACCAAAAAAGCCTAGACTAGAGGGACTCATAGATGAATTCAATCAGACATATAAAAAACTGAAACCCTGCTGAAACTAATCAAAAAAATCAAGGAGGTGGTGCTCCTACATAACTTATTTCATGAAGCCAGCACTAGCCTAATTAAAAATCTTGCAGAGACATGACAAAGGAAGAAACCTTCAAGCCAATATCACTGATAAATATAGACAAAAAAGTCATGAACAAAATTCTAGCAAACCAAAAGCAACAGCACATCAGAAAGTTAATTCACAAATAGGCTTTATTCCTGGGATGCAAAATTGGTTTAATATACACATATCAATAAATGTGATTCACTAAACAATTAAAAACAAAAACCATACAATAATCTCAGCAGATGCAGAAAAAGCTTTTTATAAAATCTAACATATTTTTAAGACAAAAACTTTCAAGAAACTAGGCACTGAACAAACATACCTTGAAATAATAAGAGCTATCTATAACAAACCCACAGTCAACATTACATTGAATGGGTAAAAACTGGAACCATTTTTCTTGCGAATTAGAACAAGACAAGGCTGCCTACTCTCACTGTTCCTATTCAACATAGTACTGGATCTAACTGGGAGCAATTAGGCAAGAGAAAGGAATCAAAGGCTTCCAAATAAGAAAATAAGAACTCAAACTGTCTCTCTTCACTGGTGATATAATTCTATACCTAGGGCCCTTAGAACTGGTAATTGACTTCAGGGATGTTTTAGGATACAAAATCAATGTACAAAAATTACTAGCATTTCTATACACCAATAATGTCCAGTCTGAGAGTCAAATCAAGAACACCAAACTATTTACAATCGCCACAAAGAAGATGAAATGCCTAGGAATACAGCTAACTAAGGAGGTGAAATATCTCTACAATGAGAACTACAAACACTGCTGAACAAAAAGAGACATGTCACAAAGAAATGAAAAATATATCTCATAAATATTGTAAAAAGGCCATATTGGCCAAAGCAATGTATATATTCAACATTCAACACTAGTCCAATCAAACTACCAATGACATTGTTCACAGAATTAAAGAAAACTATTCTAAAAGTCACATAGAATTAAAAAGAGCCTGAACAGCTCAGACAATCCTAAGCAAAACGAACAAACCCAGAGGCATCACGCTACCCAACCTGAAACTGTACTGTAAGACTACGGAAACCAAATACCATGACTCTGGTACAGAAACAGACACAAAGACCAAGGCAACAGAATGTAAAACTTGGAAATAAAGCTACACATCAACAACCCTCTGATCTTTGATCTTTTACAATGCTGACAGAAAAAATAAATGAGAAAAGGACTCCCTATTCAATAAATGGTGCTGAAATAACTTGCTAGCCATATGCAGGAGATTAAAACTGAACTCCTTATTTACACCACATGAAAAAAATTAACACAAGGTGAATTTATATTTAAATATAATATCTCAAACTATAAAAATCCTAGAAGAAAACCTAAGAAATACCTGTCTCAACATTAGCCTTGGTAAAGAATATTTTACTATGTGGCCAAAAGCAGTTGCAATCAAAACAAAAATTGACAAGTGGGACCTAATTAAACTTAATAGCTCTGCACAGCAAAAGAAACTATCAACATAGTTAACATACAGTCTACAGAATGGGAGAAAAATTTCACACACTCTGCATCCAGGAAAGGTCTAATATCCAGAATCTATAAGGAACTTAAAACAATCAGCAAAAAACAAATAGGCCCAATGGGCAAGTGACATGAACATGCACTTCTCAAAGGAAGACATACAAGCAGTCAACAAATATATTTGTTTGTTCTCATCATTACTTATCATCAGAGAGATGCAAGTTAAAACCACAATAAGATATCATGTCACATAAGTCAGAATGACTATTACTAAAAAGTCAAAACGATAACTGATGCTTGCAAGGTGGTAGAGAAAAAAGGAAGGCTTATACACTGTTGGTGGCATGTAAATTCATTCAGACACTATGGAAAGCAGTTTGGAGATTTCTCAGAGAACGTAAAACAGAATTACAATTTGACACAGCAGTGCCATTATGTGGTACATATTGATAGGAAAATAGATTATTGTACCAAAAAGATACATGCACTTTTATGTTCATCACTGTGCTATTCACAATAGCAAAGATGTGGAATCAACCTAGGTGTCCATTAATGGTTGATTGCATAAAGATAATGTGGTAAATATACATCATGGGACACTATCCAGCCATGAAAAAAGAATGAAATCATATCCTTTGCTGCAACATGGATTCAGATGAAGGCCATAATTGTAAGTGAATTAGTGCAGGAAAGAAAACCAAATACCATGTATTCTCACTTCTGAGTGGGAGTTCTATGCTAATATTTCTCATAATTTTACATGCAAACATCCTCAACAAAATATTGACAAATTGATTTCAGTAATGTATTGACCAAGTGGGATTTCTCTGGCTAGTAGGGTTGTTTCAGCATTTGAAAATCAAATAATGTAATCTATCATGTCAAGAGGCCAAAGGAGAAAAATCACATGATCTATCAATTAGCAAGGCGCATTTAAAATTACAGTATCAAAAATACACAATGAAACTCTGAAAAGTAGACCACAAAAAACAAACACTCCAACTATAAAATGAGCAAAAGACATAAACGGACATTTCGCAAATGGTAGTATAAAGATAGCAAGCAGCCCATAAAAATATAATGTCTTTATTCAATAGGTAACTGAAAATTACAACTATGTGGCGATATATCTATCACAATGGTTAATATAAAAGCACTACCAAATGCTTAGAAGAATTTGTGCAAATGGGATCGGTCATATATTGTTCATGGGTACTGTCACTCTGTAAAGCAATTTGACAATTTCTTAATAATTAAAAAAAAGTATGCAATTTCCATATAATCTAGTAATTGCATTCATATACATTTGTCCAAGAGAAATTGAAAATTATGTTCATGATAAAATCTGCATATACATAAATATTTGTAACAACTTTGTCATAATAGGT
This sequence comes from Cacajao melanocephalus, assembly GCA_963573385.1. Lineage (NCBI taxonomy): Eukaryota > Metazoa > Chordata > Mammalia > Primates > Pitheciidae > Cacajao > Cacajao melanocephalus. The sequence goes on from CAUYLG010015942.1 coordinate 21,425, forward strand.
CCAAACTGGAAACAACACAAAAGTTATTCTTGGATAACATTTGAATATATATGGTTATATGGATATATAGTTAAAAAAAACTGTAGTATGTCCATATTCTAGAATGCTACTCAGCAATAAAAAAGAATAAACTATTGACACATGCTCCAATTTGGATGAACCTTCAGAGAATTATGCAGAGTGGAAAGAAGCCGGTCCACAAAGGTTATATATTGCATTGTTTCATTAATATAATATTACTGGCATGACACATTTATACAAATGGAGAACAGATTCATTATCTGTGGTGTAATTGGTTGTGGGTATAAAAGAGCTGTGGAAGAGTTCCTTGTAGTAATGGAACTGTTGTGTACCTTGATCCCTGTAATTTATATGAGCCTACACATGTAATAAATCATATAGTACTACAATCACACAGACACACACTAATAAATACAGGTACAATCAATTAAATCTAAGTAATATTGGAACATATTGATTGTGATATTGTGTACTATAGTTTTACAAGATATAATTTGGGAAGAATCCCCTGTGTTTTTTTTTTATTCTGTACATGTATATACAATTATTTCAAAATTAAAAAGTCTATTTAAAAAAAATCTGTGCCAGTATTTAGGAAAATGTTTTATATAAGCAGTGTGTACAATGCCTATATAATTAAGACTGAGGGTTGCAGATTAGATCAGCATGATAGATTTTATCTGTGGAGTCAGGAACTGTGAAGGTCTGAGCCTTTGAAATACTTGCAAAGACATAAGACTAGAAACATAGACAGTTTATTACTTATGGAAAAGTGGCAGTCAGAATATAATCAGTCCTAGATCCCCAATCCATGATCCTCTTGCAATGTTATAAGAAGTGTTAAATGTTACCTATACATGCAGTGATATGCATTATAGAAAAGGAAATCTGAAATTAGGATCTGATCCTGATGTCATGTAAGGGCTTCTGGTATCTGGTCCATCCTTCCTTCTGTAGGGGGAAGAAATGGGAACTTATCTTTAGTCTTTAATCTTCTTTGAGGAGAGGAGGGTATATTTATTATCCTGAAATGACTTCGGAGAGGGGAAAATTCTTTCATTATGGTACTGTTCAGGAAATAAGCCTACCCACAAACTAGAAGGGAGACACTATTTCTTGCATCCAAGAATGTTTATCATGCTAATTTATTTTAAAAAGGGGTCAGTCTCCTTTGCTCAGGAAATCCATACAGCAGCACAACATGCTCATGGAGATTTGTTCGCCAGCATGAGACAGATTATTAGAAAGCAAAAAAAATAGTTTACATTTCATCCTATTATCCATCCTTCTGACTCATATTTGTCCCATGAGAGAATTATTTATTGAGTACTTATCATTCAGATATTTTAGTCATTTTTAGATGAAATAAAAATGTCCATGTCTTTATAGAAACAAGATTACATTTGGTGATAAAGACAGAAACCAGAATGTATAGCATATGAATAGGGCTAATATAGACATAAATATATATGGAATGTTCAAAGTCGGTAACCATAAGGATATTTAATTTTTCAGAAGAAAGAAGTGAGAAGACAGAGACTGAGGCAAGAATATCAGTTATGCAAGATGGCAACAGTAGACCTGGGGACTAATAGAGAGAGGAGGGAGAGACGAGGGCAAGGGTAAAACAACTTACTGTTGAGTGCCATGCTCACTATCTGGGTGATGAGATCATTTGTCTCCCAAACCCTAGCATCATGCAACATACCCATGTAACAAACCTGCACATGTACCCCTTGAATCTATAAGAAAAGCTGATTAAAAAAGTAGTTATGCAACAGTTACCACAATCTAGTTCTGGGCTAAAAAGAGCCTTAAAAATAATGGTTTTGGAGAGAAGTGGAGATATTCACGAAGGTATTCTTTTCTTTTTTTTTCAAAGAATATTTGAAAAAGCTTCTTTTCAAGCTCCACTGATTGACAGCTGTGGTTGCCTAGACACCAAGAACAACTTAATGAGTTTCCATTGTTCAGTAATCATGCCTGATTGTATTTCAGACAGATTAGAGATAAGGTTGAGCATTTAGTAATAGAAACACATAATAAGCAGAGGTACCAGGTGCCCACAATTCAGAATTCCCCCTTAAGGCTTGGGGAAAAAAATTGAAACATTAAAGTGATGTGTGATGAGAAAATTTAGCCACTTAGTGGTACAACCCTCCTTATTTGCAGAACATACTTGCAAAGAGGCTTAGTAGATGCTTGAAAATGAAGATGGTACCAAATCCTGTATATGCTGGGTTTTTACCTAAGTTACATACCTGTAATACATTTTAATTTATTATTCAATTCATAAAAGTTATGTGAGTATGATCTCCCTCAAAATATCTTATTGTACTGTGTTCACCCTTTTTGTGATGATACGAATTGATAAAATGTCAACATGATGAGATGGATGAGGTGAATGACATAGGCATTGTGACATACTTCAGAAAATACATAAGAAGGAGGAATCATATGCTTTGGGTAATCCTGGAACAGCAAGCCATATGTTGATGGTTGGATGCCAGGAGCAGACGATGTCAATGACAAATAGGGTATACAGTGTGGATACCATGGGCAAGGGATGAGTTATGTGCCAGGCAGGACAGATAAGGATGGGTGTGCAGTTTCCTTGTGCTACTCTGAACAGTGTGCAATATAAAACCTATGAATTATTTATTTCTGGAAATTTCCATTTAATATTTTCAGACCCTGTTTGTTTGAGGATAACTGAAACTGTGGAAATAAAAACACTTATAAATGGAGACTACTGTATTAGCTTTACTAGTCATCAAAATTAGTTTTGATAAATTGCTATATCAGAAAAAGAATTTAGAGAAGCTTAGAGTGTGTACATGTTTTTCAAGGTGAACATATAAAAGAATAAAAATGAAAATAAACTATTAGTATAGGTTATTTGCAAGAATAATAGGTAAAAACATAAATAACTTGATGTATATGTAGGCAGTACATATTTTAGTGTTTATTGATGCAAAGAAATGGTAACTACTTGAAGTGACAGATATCCTAAATACCATGGTGTGATCATGATACATTGTATGCTTGTGCCAAAAATATCACATGTAGCCCATAAATATATACTATTATGTATTAATAAAAATAATTTGTAAAAGAGTGCTTAACTGACAAGAGAAATATTGTGACAAGCACTTTATGTTTGATAGTAAACTATATGATTGCTTCCAGCCAGATCCAAAATTTTCATCCAACTACAGCTTTCAATCCACACTAACAGTTTAATTAAAGCATAATAGAAAACCCAGACACCTTTGCTATGAGGCATGGAAAAGTCTGTGCTAGAAATAGGATCACAAGCAGTCCATTATGTAGACTGCCTCTGATAAACTAGTAAGAGTCACTTCTGGTTAGATGCCTTCCTGTGCGTGACTGATGGGCTTAGGTCTAATTTAATGTAATTTTTTCTATTGCCGTAAAACTTTATGTAAGCATAGAATTAACTGCTCTGTAAAAGCAATTTGGAGTATTTTAAAGATTTTCTGCATTGTCAGAAATTGAAGCTGTTTCTAAATTTCTATCTTATAAATTATGATGAAGTGAGCATCTTGCTACTTAACTATGTTGGATATCAGGGCTTATTTCACAAAGAGTGAACTAGGTATGTAAAATTATGTGCAAATGTTTTAAGGTGATGTTTTGAAATTATTACTATTTTTTTCCTGCTTTATTCAGTGCTATTCAGACTATTTCTTGTTTTATGAAAATATGTACTGCAAAAACATATTAAAGGCGAAGATAAAGGAAATATGCAGTAACACAGCTTATGAAATCGCCTCTAGCTTACAGAAATACTAAATGTCAGGCAACAAGTACATGGATTGTTGCTCTATGGCAGGGGTTGTCAAAGTTTTTCATAGCTACATATTGTAAAAGTTTCAGGCAGTATGGAACATACAATCTCCATTGCAGCTACTCTGCTCTTGTAGTGTGAAGTCAACTACAGACCATATGCAAAATAATTACGTATTGTGTTCCAATTACATATTTTTATGCATGTATTTGATTAAATCTGTTTTAATATATACCTTTATGATTTAAAGTGAGGTTTTGGAATTCAGATTTTTAATAATCAATCTGTACTTTTTTTGTTAATTTATTCCATAATTTAAAATTTCCTTTTTTATTCTTGCTTGTTTACCATACTGGCAATTTATTAATTATCTGTTTGGTCAACTATATTATAAAAATGAAGTCTTATTTTGTCTAGTTTATAAAAAAACTATGATTTAAGTTATTTTCTTAATTTCATGATTCATATACTGTCACATCACAGAGAACAGGCAGTGGCTGGAGTTGGTGTGGGTCAGAAAGAAAGTTTTGATGATTATGTCTGTTTTCTCAGTTTTTGTTTTCTGCTTTTTTTTTTTTTATTATATAGGCTGTAATATTAACCGATATTTTTGAGTGTCACCCAGAAAATGTGGAGAATAAAAATTGTGAGATAGTGGGATGCCAAGTGCCTTGCCCACAGTATTTCAGATCTTTACGTACTGTTAATGAAAAGTTTCCCAGGCTATGATTTGCTTCTATTTATCTCTCTAGCCCACATCCTCTCTAGATAACATTCTTTTACTATCTCATTGCCATACAAACTGAAGAAAAACCATTACCTTGTTATCTGAATGTGTAATCACTGGTCTTTAAACTGGGTATTTTAGGTACTGGGTATATCAATCTGTAAGAATTCAGTCCATTGTCTTAAAAATGTGGGACTGTGTTTGTTTTTATTCCCTCTCCAAGTTAATGAGAGAAAAAAAATAGTTATACATTTGGAAAAGTCTTGAGAAATCTGAGGCCCTTATTTGCAAGGGTGAATTCAAAAAAGCCAAGGGCACATGGCTTAAGGTCCCATCCACTCTTCTTTAATTCAGGAAATTCAATAAGGAGAGAGTGTGCCTCCAAGCAAAATTTGGAAGGGGTGATATTGAGTGGTGTTCTTCAAGTACTCTTGAGTAGTTGATCATCATGTATCTAAAAACATTGCGTTTGTTCATGTAGGAGTAGCTGTATGAACTACAGTGTGTATGTATATATGCATGGCTGAATTTAAATTTTTATTCCTGGGTCTAACTCTCCTTGATAAAATTCAGGGGATTTCTGTCCTTTATGAACAGAACATGTATTCAACAAATATGTATTATTGCCCAGCAATATCCATGAAATTTGATATGTTAGGATGTGCTGTCCAATTCTTTCAATACAAGTAGCATAATATTTTGTGTCAGAATGACCAGACTTTAAACCTCACTCTGACCAAGTTGACCTGAATGTGCACCTCAGCTTGTCTAAACTTTAGACAGGCTTCTTCCTGACTCCAAGTCCCTGACTTTCCTTTTCTTAGAGCATTTACTTTAGAAAACTTGCCATTGTAAATTATTTCTCTGTCCTTTGAGATGTAAATTTTTAAAAAGCCTCTTACCAGTTTTACAATCCAGGACATTCTTTTTCGACACCCTGGGGGCTCTCTCTTTCAAAGTTAAAGATCAAGGAAGGTAGTGCACCCAGCTCCTAGTCTCTGTGGGCGATTAGGGGACTAACTTCAGTGGGCTCCTTCCTCCAATTTGTAAAATCACCTCTGGCCGTGAAGATAAGAAGAGAAAGTTTAGCTTTCCTTTGGGTAAAGCCAATTAAGAAACTCATGACATATGAATCGCTCACCCCAGCTCTTAAAACTTCCCACTCTTGGTTCCATGAAGGTGAGTTTCCAGGCTTTGTCTCGGCTCTCTCCCCTGCTGCTGACAGTTGTCTCAGAATACATTGCCATTTGCTCATCTTGCCTGGTATGACTTTTCTATATACTAGTTCTTTGATGGGAGTTGCTAAACCTTTCTGTGTCTTGGTTTCCACATTTGTAAAACAAAGAGAGGAATCTGTATCTGACAGAATTGGTGAAAGTATTCAACAAAAAAATGCATGTCAGCACTTGACATAGACTTGCATTATACAATGAATAAATTCTTTTTTTTACACCAATCTTTCATCAAGATAATACACTTTAAGTGCACATTAATTGGCTTTCCTGGCATTGACCTTGGCTTTCTACACACATGTTCAGATCAAATGTGTGGAGGAACATGTGTATCCTTTACCTGTATGTTGGCTTCCCTAATCATTAACCTAAAGTATCTTGCAGTTGTCTCTCTCTACTTTGATGATAATCACAGTTGAAATCTAATCCCTAGGGACTCGACTAAGCGAAAGAACTGCTCAAATGAGACTCAATTCAAGGCTTCAAAAACTTTATATATAATGGTGGTTGATGACAAGCATGTAAACAAATAAAAACGATGTAATGCAGAAGAGAGAGTTTTAATAGAAGTACGAGGACACATTGATAAAATGAAAATTGTCCCTTTACTCCCTTTGAAATGCAAAAACAAACTTTGACTCTTGGAAAGACTTTGGCTCCATTATTTAAATTAAAAATAATTAGTTTAATAGAAACAATTATCTGGTTCTGGTGTCTGAGTTTCCCATAGCAGACAAGCTTGTCGTAGCATCCAGAACAAATGGTTTCTAAATGACCCTCTTCTGTCCTCTAGTGGTAATCTATAGAATTACCTCATCCTTAGTTCAAGATTGACCCACCTTTTTGTTGAAAATAATTTTCCCAAATCCTGCATTTGAGAGGTAGGAATGTTGAAATATTCTCTGAGCAAAGTAACTCCACAGAAAATAATTTCATATTCTCCGAAAACATAATAAAAGTGAATTTCACCACAGATAGGCTCCACATTTATCCTTGGTTCTATCAGTTTGACCAAAGGCAGTTACCGTGTTTAGGAAGAAATCATAACTAGACTAAAAAAGAATAAAAGAAGTAAACTTTATTGAGCATTTACCACATGTCAGGGACTCCATTGAATGTTTCATGTACATTATTTGATTTGATTCTCACAGGAAACTTTAAGATAAATATTACAGACATATTATAGATAGAAACTGAAGTTCAGAGTTGTTAAGTGTCTTTTGCTCAAGATCACTCAGGTATAAGTAAAATATTTGGTATGAAGTAAAATATTTGGGATCTGGCCAAGATGTCTGACTCCACACCCCTTAGATTTAAGCATTATACATTCTTCTCTATCTATTAAACATACTGCAAATAAAATTTCTCAGGTGGCAACAAATTTCAGCCAGAATACAAATGTTATTTTTCCTTTCCCCCATATTTTCTTCTATTGTCACATTTCTGTGCTATATATTTCCAAATTTATTTTCAAAATGTCTAAAGAGGTTAATGCTATTTCTTCTTTTTCATTCATACCTCAGTACACCTTGTTCTGGCTTCTGGCTTCCAACCATTCTACTGAAAATGCTTTCATTAAGGTTACCAATGACCTGTGTCAGGTACCATGGAACAAGAATGGGGTATGTAGATCCCCAGAGATTTTTACCCAAAATCTCAAAAGTCTTATATCTAATAGACCACTCCTTCCTTTAAAAAATGTTATTTTGTCTTTCATTACATTTTTTAAGTCTGAAATTTTTCTTCCTTCTCTTTTTTCCCCTTGTCTTCTTTCTCTTCATCTTAATCTCTCTGGATGCTTTTTAGTTTATTTTATAGAATCACATCCTCTATTTTAATTTAGAATAAAGACTATTTCAGCCTCAAATTTTAGCTGTCTGTTTATTCCTGGAGATTAAAAAGTAAAGATACATGTATCCGGTTTACAGCCACATGTGTGTCTCTAGCTAAGAAATTTTCTGAGATCCCTATCTAAGTAATTGACATATCCTCTTCCAAGTCTCAAGTTTATCTGAAACTAAATATATCCTAAATATTTATCTTGGATTTTCTCACCAAATCACAACATCATTCTCCATACCTCACATTCTGCCTTATCTCAGTAATTGTCATATTTATTTAGTCTCCTCAAACTAGAAATACATGACCCATACTTTATCTTCACTTCCTTTTCCCCTCATCCCAAACATATAACCCATCAGTAAGTCTGTCTTCACTCTTTTCTCCAACTCCCCATCCAACAGCATTGCGCAGCACAGTGACATCAGTCTCCACCACTGCAGCAAAACCCCCAGCCTCCTCACTTGTTCCAGTCTAGCCTAATGCTACCAGAGCCCAACAACAACAAAAAGGCTTCTGTTAATGTTCTAATCTATTATTTCATTTACCTAATCAAAGTCACTTCAAGGCTTCTTATTTCACTTAGAATAAAACCTAAACCTTACAATTCCTGGCACAATTCAGCCTCCACCCGTGTTTCCTTACAGTCTTCACCTTGAGCAAAACTCCTGTCACTCTCATCTCCTTTCATTTCCTCCCACACACTCTACTTCTATTTCCAACCCTGAGTTCCTGGATCCTTATATCCTAGCTGTGAGAAACAAGGAAAAGCATCACGTATTGCTTTCTGTTTTAGGGCTTATACTATGCCCTGGATAATTTTTCTGCCCCCACAAAGTGTTGCCATGCAGCTATGCATACTCAGCCAATCAACACATTTACCTTCCTTGCTTTGTTATAAATTGCTATATAATTTTTCCACGTCACGTACCACTTCCAACATAATGTAGAAGCATCTTGTTAACTATGTTTCATTTTTTTGCACGACATTCTTCAATGGAATGTAGACTTCATGAGGGCAGGGACCTTTGTCTTGTTCATTCGTGTGACCACCCCATAATAAGGCATTGCACATAGCAGAAGCACCATAAGTACTTGATCAATGAATGACAAAATGAGTGTATTATTTTAGGAAATCTATATCATGTGAAGAAATCTTGAGTGTGAACGGCATGTTTTAGCATACTCGTTCAAAAGCAGTCTACTTTTACTCAAATTAATTTCTTTCCCTCTGTTTAAATAAATTGAATTTTCTGGCATCACAAATAATATGCTTTATTTTATTTGGCAAAATACCTGTGACAGATATGGTTATTACTCATTTGTTACCATGCTTTCCAGACATCTGTTGAAAACCAAGATCTTAAAGAAAACTCAGATATAATCAAGTTTAAGGAACTAATCTGAACTGTCAACACATTATTATTTTTCATTCATACTCATGTTATTACATGAGCATATTATAAAGGATGTTAAGAGAGAAAATGCTCTTATTATAAAATAAGATTTGCTAGAGCACATGTTTTTGTTCACTATTGTAACTAAATCCTCCAATATGCAGGCACTAAATTCATTCAGTTCAACTGTTTTGGAAATACTAAAACACAAAGATTTAATGTTATCAAAGTGTCCTTTTTTTTTTTTTTTTCTCAAGGTAGCCAGTTGCCAGTTCCAGGTGCAAGAAGTTCAAGGTTGTTGATGTCTTAGAATCTGTATTTTAGTTGATAATTCAGATATATTTAACTCATTAAAGTTATTTCATTTTAGCAAGTAGGAAATAAAAACAGGTCATAGGAAGGCTTTCTATTTTAGGAAGAATAAAATGTATACACCACGTTAGAATTGAGATATTTTAAATTTCGTATTCAAACAATCTAATAGTATTGCTATATGAATTACAAAATGAATATAAAATGCATAGTATGGTGTTATTCTGTTTTCTTTACTTTCTTATTCTAGTTAGCAGATTCAATATTCTTAAAGAGGATTTGAAGAACACTGAAAAATTAAAGTATACAGATAAGCATTTTTTCCTGAACTCATTTTAATTCTGATATCAGTAATTCTTGTCTCTTTAGTTTTTTTAACAATATATTTATTTCAAAATATATTGCTAGCTCTGTTGTCAGTTCATTATATCGTGATCTTGAGATCCTTTGTATAAACTAACTACTTAGAATAAAATGAAGACATAGAATTCATTTTAGATTCATCTTCTCATGCTTCTATTTTAAAAATAACATTTGTTTGATTTCCTACTGTCTTAAAATAACTATTTATGGACTAAGGAAATTGACAAATGATGGTCTTACATAAATAATTTATTTTGTAATTAAAGCTCCATTGTGGTATAGTATATAATTTTTTTTTAAAGAAAGAAAAAGAGAGAAAAGAAAAAAGACAGTGAAAGAAAGAAAAAAAAAGAATATAAGAGAGAAAGAAAGAGGGAGAGAAAGAGGGAGAGAGAACAGGATTCTTGTTCTATTGCCCAGGCTAGAATGCAGTCTAAAAATGGGTATTAAAAACCTCTTTTATGCCAATAATTGTGCTTAACAATGGAGACAGGAAGGAACAAGGGATGAAAATAACAAACAAGCAGCCAACCAA
>CAUYLG010015946.1:76-29140 GCA_963573385.1 Cacajao melanocephalus
AACAACCTCTGGACCTTTTGGGCAGTTGTCTCTAATTTCTCAGTATTCAATCTGCAAAAGACTTCCTTAATTCTTCCTCATTAACAGGCATTAAGGTGGAGGACAACTTATTGACCAAATACATTTGGCCAGCATATTCATTACCAGTATTATAAAAATCCTTTAATTGGTCCAAAAGATCCTTCCCTTCTCTCCTTCTGTCCTTCCTTCCCTCATTCTCTTTTCCTTTTCTTTCCTTTTCTCTTCTTTCATTAGAATCTTGCTCTGTCACCCAGGCTGGAGTAAAGAGGCATGCTTTTGGCTCACTACAGTCTCTACCTCCCAGGCTCAAGCCATCATCCCACCTTAGCCTCTTGAGTAGCTAGGGCTACAGGTGCACACCACCATACTCAGCTAATTTTTGAATTTTTTGCAGAGATGAGGTCTCACTGTATTACTTAGTCTGATCTTGAACTCCTGGGCTCAAGCAGTCTTCCCAACTCAGCCTCCCAAAGTGTATAGGCATAAGTCACTAAACTCAGCTTGGTTTTACCCTATTTTCAAGCTGCTGTGTTAGCCTGCCAGAGTTTGGTGGTGATGGTAGAAGACATGAGTCTCCTGGGTTAGAGATGAGAGACAGTTCATTACACAATAGCAATAGCCAGAGTATAGCATTGGCATTCTTGCACTGCTTCACTGAACCCCAATTCTCATATCTGGAATGAAGAGCTCCAGATGACACCTGCATACACAGTGAGTTGTGTTATAGGAGAGAAACTTTGACCTTGGGGAAAGTGAATCTTTTTAAATGAGCAGGAAATACGTCTGGACGTTGCTGCAAAGGGAGCAACTTTATCTTCTAAGAATGTAAACCAATTTGTCATTTGCTCTAGAGGGAGATATTAGTTCTATCATTCAAGGCTGTTTCCTTGAATGCAAACATCCTTGGAAAAGTAGTCTGGAACACAACGGACATTCAGTTGTAACTCTGAAGACACTCAAGAATGTGAGAAACCCATGGAGAATCATCTCCTAGCAATGCATTTATATTCTTTGCTAGAATGGAATAAAATTGAGAACTAAAATTTTACAGCATTTAAATCAAAGGAAACATTAAAAAGAATCATAAACTTATTTGATGAAAACTATTATGATTTACAGAGAAGGGTCCATTGAAAGTGTCAACAATTTTAAATGTGTAATTTACAAATTTGTATACATTTTGAAGAAGATTTCAGGAAATTTCATGAAAAGGAAATTATAAAGACATTGAATCTTTTTTAGAAAAAAATTCTAACAATCCAGTATTTCAAACAGATGTAGCTAAGAAACTGGTTTTCTCCTAATATTATTTTAAATGTTGAGATAATCAATACAACAAAGCTTTGAAACATTTGCTTCAGATATACATAGAAGTCATTTTTATTTTCAAGAAGAATTTTACTTTTGAAAATAGCTTTTGAATAGAACCATTTATAAATCTACCCATATAATAAAAAACAATTGATAATAACATGTTTTCCAAAACAACATATAATTTCAGTTATTTAAGGGTTCCCTTTCAGTATCAAGGATGTCCTCCTAGCTTGGATGAAAAATTATCTGTTCATCTGAGTATGAATGAAAGTTTCCTGGTGAGAGGAAGGAATTGAGTGATTGCAGGAGACCAATAAAGAGTAGGGAAATTTTAAAAAGCTTTCGTGAGAAATGTGAAAATGACCTCATACAAGATATGCACAGAACAGTGCTGTTCAATTCATTTAATTTCACCAATCATTCAGAGAATAATTGAACTTTTGAGTTGGAAACTTAGAATTTATCTACTGTAATGTGCAACCCAATGTAATATTTTTAAGACACACTTTACCGATTTAAGTTTTATTTTAAAAGCATTACATATATTTTTAAATCATTTAGGGGGCATGTGAAAAAGTAATGTGTTGAATACATTTAACATAAGAGTCTATTCTATTTACACTGTTTCTGTTCTGTTCAAAAAATCACTCATATTTTCTCCTCATGTTAACTTTCCAACTTTCAGCTGAGTGTAGTTTTGATTCTCTCAATTAAAAGTCTGCCTTAATTTGGGGCATTTTCCACACCTGCAATAATGTCAGCTTCTTGGTGTGTCTTCCTTTCCATACATAATTGCAATTGGATTTTAACACCACTTTTGGTTGCTAAGAAATTTAATCATAAAGATTAGTATAATTAGTTATTAAAAATTGAGCCTTTGGGGTCAGCTGGAACCAGGTTTGAATTCTAATTCCACCTCTTACAAGCCATGGAACTTGAAGTTAATTTCTCAAAGCCTCCACTGCCTCATCAGTGAAATGGGGGTAATAATGCAGTACTTTCCTCACTGAATGGTTGTTAGGATTAAATGCTGTAATATACTTAACAGCTTAGCGTAGTGCCTGGTACATGATTAACACTGAATAAACATGATCAGTGCTGATGAGTATGATGGCAATATCAACATAACGCAAAACCAAAGGTCAAAAATACTCAACATAGTCTTAATTTTTAAAAAGCCATTAGTATCAGAATCTAATTCTAACTTTATTTATTAATTTATATATTACCTTCCACTTGATGGAATTGTTTCAGTGGAGATGCCTAATGATACCTTCCACTCCACCGTTTTCTCACCTGAGAAAATCTAGTGTGTGGGAGAAGGGAAAAATGATCTGAGTGGAAGAAGATGGTACTTAGACAGATGGACGGAAGTTCATCCTTTGCCTGAGTGTGATTTTTGCAGCTTGGTGATTTTTCGAAAGCAGTTTGCAAAGCTAGGATAACTAATCTGGACCCATAGCCTTATTAGTAAAGTCAATATTTTTTATCCCTGTTTTACAGATAGAGGAACTGAGCCAAGACTTGGTAAATGTCTTTGTCAAGGTTATGTGGAAAGTCAGGGCAGAACTACATATTTATTTCAGAATATTGATTCTAAAGCCAAAGCCATAGGTTGTATAATACTGCTAATGTGCAAAATAACTGAAAACATACCCTTAGGTAGTGGATGTTTTAAAAATAGAATAATGTAAATATCATTTTCAAAATCTCCAAATTAATGTCACACCTGTGTAATCACTTATTTCTAACATTATGCTGGTGTTGGTTGAAGCATGAAAGAAAATGTATCTGCAAAAAGAAACTACTAATTGTATTGATAAAGCAGCTTTTGGGAAAAGACTAGAGCTGAAGAGAGAGGAAGGGAGAGGATAGAAGAAGGAATTTATTTAATATCTTTAACACATCTGTACCTGATGCATTTTAATATTCAACTGAAATTCATGAACAAAAATTACTGGTGAGGTTTCCCACTAACATAAATGGCAGTTTTGAATTTCCTTCCTCATTTGCAGCTCTACCTCATCTGGGTCTCTATGGCTAAATGAAGGAAGGAGTCAGCCAGAGAGCGTGAATTCATCACAAAATGTAGTAATTCTTGTCCAGCAAAAAAGAGCTATTTATTTCCTTTGTTAAAGCACGGTGTGGATAGACAGTTTAATTAGAAGTACATCTAGATGCAGGGAATAACTATATTTCCTTTCTCTATTTTTGTCTTCAGGCTTTTGCTGAAATGTGTGATCAAGCCGCTCCTGAAAACCATTTAAATTGGCATAGATGGATCTTTCTTGGCTAAATTTAGCAGGATAGTCAAAATTTTAGTAGTCTGTCTCACCCACTCTAATTTCCCACTAAGCATTTATGCCTGCTAACTGGCTGTTGTTTTTATGGAAATGTATAGTTTTGCTTTCTAAGAGAAGAGTTGGCAGTGGGGTATGGTAAGCCCCGAAACAGTTCATATGCCAGGATTAAACATTATTTTCGTCTTCTAGGGGGAGGTAAGCCAGGCATGTACCGACAAGTCCTCTACAAAAGCCCTCTGTAGAATGTATTCACTTTCAGTATTGCTATTTTAGATAAATTGCATCTCCAAATACTTTGTATAAAAATTTTCCAGTTGCTAAATTCAGTTAAAAAATACTACATTTGGATGGTGGTTACAGGAATGTCATCCTGGTGACATCTGATACAATAAAAATAGTCCATGTGGATAACTAATTTAAGAAAGAAAAGCCTATCATGCTTTGGTGCTAATTTCATATAGTCTGTTTCTGTGCTCAACAAGAAGATTCTATCCACTCATAGTAGGAATTTGAAATTGACTTGGATAGTAAATCTATTATGGCTATTAATGATCACATTGGAGTCCAAACAGTGCATTCATTTTTTTCCCCCATTAACCAGATGATTAAATGAAAAGGGGGCCACCCCCATCCCAGCTCCCTGGCATAACCCCTGCCTGGTCTGGCTCTACCTCCTACTCAGGGCTCACCTTCCCAAGCTGTGTCTGCCACCCTCTGTGCTGCAGGCCCCCAGCTGAAGCTTCTTGATTAGTCACCTCCATCTTTCCGTGAGCCTGGATTGGGACTTTTTCCTCCTTTTCTTGGGAAAGTTCCTTTGCCTGGGTTTCTGGGTTGCTCCCTCTTAGTCCCTATTTCTGACCTGATTCCCTTTCATTTATGTGGAATTATATCCTCTTTGGTAGGAGTATTTGGTTAATTTCTTCCATCCCTCTCCCCAGACCATAATCTCTTTAAGAGCAGAAAATATTATTGCATCCACATCACTTAGTCCCTTGTCTAGCACCTACAAAGAGGAAACATCGCAAGTAATTGTTAAGTGAATGACTGTATAAATGAATGTTTGGGGAACTTCCTCCAAATCAAGTGTAAATAAAATGCAGACAAGGTGTCGTCTCCTAGTGACCTAACTGAGACAATGGGAAAACGGAGGAGGCTAAAACCTAGAAGACAAACTTCTCTAGTCTCACAATTTTACTTAAGGGCTTACTCTGTTACTGAGTACCCATGTGCCTTGGGACATGTTTATATCATTAGTGTCAGATTTGTATCAGTAATATATTGTGAAAACCCCGATCTATAAAAAACACAAACAAACTTTTTCCATAGGAACTGCTCCGGTAATGGAAGTGATTTTTCTCCAGCAGGGCTTGATAATCTTAACTAAAACCCAGTTAGAGAACTGAAAGGAGCTCCCAAGAGAAAGGCACAGCCAAAGGGAAATAACTTCAGAGCAGCAGTGCCTGTGAGATTTGGAGTCCAGGGTCACGGTGTGTGAGTGTTCAGGATGCCTGTGCTGATACCTGAGAATCCAGGTAGCATCCTTTCCCACCCGCTGTGCCTTTACTCTCTCCAGCATTGTAACGCCTGGGGTCAGGTCTATGCAGATATCTTTGGTTTCAAACCTCTGCATACAAAAGCAGCAGCATTAGTTGAGTTCACATGCAGAGGACAAGTAAAGTATGCAACAGGAAGGAGATCTTACTAGCAAAACACGTGTAATTCTTTTTGGTAGTTGTGATTTTTCTTTGTTTTTGGTTTTAAGAGACAGAGACCTGCTCTATTGCCAAGGCTGGAGGCTTGGGTGCAGTGGTGCAAACATAGTTCAGTGCAGCCTGCAACTCCAAGCTTTAAGTGATCCTTACGCCTCGGCCTGCCAAGTAGCAGGACTATAGGCATGTGCCACCACGCCTGGCTAATTTTAAAACTTTTTGCAGGGAGAGCCTGCTATGTTGCCTAGGCTGGTCTTGAACTCCTGGCCTCAAACAATCTTCTTCCCTTGGCTTCCCAAAGCACTGAAATTATAGGCATGAACCAGTGCACTCAGCCTGTAGTTGCTTTTTTTAAGGTGTCATCTTGGACGTGCTGCCATCAGATTCACCTATGTGCTTTTAAAAATTCAATTTGTGCCTGCTCAGCCCCAACGGAATCAGAATATTCTGTTGGTTGGGAGGTGAGTGCGGAGTTGTATTAGCTTGCTAGGGCTTCCATAACAAAATACCAAGAATTGGGTGGCTTAAACAACAGAAATTCATTTGCCCAGAGTTCTAGAGGCTAGAAGTCCAAGAACAGTTGGCAGTAGGTCAAGTTCCTCCGGAGACCTCTCTCTGGAGTTTATAGACAGCCACCTTTCTGCTGCCTCTTCACATGGTCCCTGTCTGTGCCTGTGCACCTCTGATGTTTTCCTATGTGTTGATTCCCTCTTCTTGTAAGGACACCAGTCAGATTGGATGAGGAACCACTCAAATGACCCTATTTTCACTTTTTGTGTACTCTTTAAAGGGCCTATCTCTAAATACAGACACATTCTGAGGTACTGAGGGTTACAGCTTCAAACAAAAATTTTGGGGGGACACAACTCAGTCCATAACAGGAATGTTAACTTAAAAACACTTCTGATGGTTGATTATAAAAGCACCAATCTAAAAAGCAGTGGTTATTCTTCACCCCTTTCTTGTGGAAAATTATAGGGCTTTTGCTAGTCCTTGGCAGAACCAGGAAGCTCCCAGCTCTTGCTGCTCTAAACTCATTAGGCACATCTGTGTGTCATAACCATCAAGGTTAGGGAATGCCATGTACTTTTTAACCTAATGTGATGACTTTTTCCTCTTACACTTAGTGTCTCATTAGCAAGTCTCTCAGAATATGAAAACAACTTGACTCTGGGGCTAAATAGTATTTGCGCTCATAATTTTTATTTTGTCAGGCTCAATAGACTTTCTTTTATGAATTAACAACCCCTAATAGAGACATTGACCTCCATCCATTTTGTAAACCAATTAAGTGTTGCACCTCCATGTACAAAGAACATAAATAACCTGTGACCAGCACAGCCTAGATGCCAGTGTGCTGAGTGGCCATGCCCATGAGGTTCAGTGTGTGCTGTAGTCTGAATGTGTCCCCCTCAAAACTTCATATGTTGAAACTATTGCCAATGTGATAGTATTAAAAGGTGGGGACTTTGGGAAGTGATCA
Source organism: Cacajao melanocephalus (assembly GCA_963573385.1). Taxonomy (NCBI): domain Eukaryota; kingdom Metazoa; phylum Chordata; class Mammalia; order Primates; family Pitheciidae; genus Cacajao; species Cacajao melanocephalus. The sequence continues at coordinate 6,907 of CAUYLG010015946.1, forward strand.
GGTTATCAGGGCCCCAGTCTCTGGAAGGGATCAGTGCCTTACTAAAAAGGCCTCAGGTAGCATTATTCTTTTGCTCTCTGCCTTCCACCAGGGGAGAATGCAGCAATAAGGCACCATCTCAGAAGCAGAGAGGGAGCTTTCACTGGACACCAAATCAGCCAGAACCTTGATCTTAGACTTCTCAGACTCCAGAACCATGAGAAACAAATTTCTGTTGTTTATAACTTACCCAGAGTGTGGTATTTTGTTCTAGTAGTAGGAGCAGACTGAGACTGTGCCAGTCAAATTTTGTAATTATGGGTAATTTGTCTGTGCCTGTGTGATAGAATTGATCATATTATATCATAGGTAATTATTCATATATTTGTCTTTTTTGCCCACTGGTAAGTTTCTTGAGAGCAGGGGCTGGAACTAGACTTCATTCAGTTTCGTTTCTCTAAAATATTGTCTGGCATCAATATTTATTTGATAAGTGATCAATGTATTTGAGAGGCATCTTTAGATTTGACATTTGTCTTTACCCATCATCTTTACTAACCTCACTAAATTACATGTGTGTTATTTTAAATCTCTGCCTATGAAGATGAAAGGAGAAAATCTCAGTCTTTGCACAATCTCAGAAACAACTAAATGTAAACAAACATGAATAAAATTCCAATCTATTTCTTTAATAGAAAAGCCTAATAGCAAACCAATAAAATTGAACAAAGGAATTATCTCATTATGGAAAACACATTACATCCATATCAACCATTTGCCTTGTTCTTGTGGCACAAACAGAAATAAAGTGGCCCTGGAATAAAATGAATTGAGTCTTTGAGGGAGAGGGTGCAAAACTGTCCCCCTCTGCCTTCCAGTAGAATGATTTGTCAATACAGAGAGGGCCGCTTCTGAAAAAGGGTCTCCTTTCTTTGAAAAGAGCACCTGAAACAAGTGTTACAGCTCCAACCTGGTTACTCACACCATCCAGGGCACGTGCAGATTCCTTCACTGTGCTGCCACAAATAAACAGGTCTTCACTGGGGACTAGGAGGTATTTTTAACTGTAAGAGTTCATTTTATTCGTTATAACATCATGGAAATGACATTTGGGACGTTTTATCTGCATAAAGTAGAATCTTTAAAAATTATTTTGAAAACCATTTCATATCCTCTCAAAACAATGCCTTTTGTTAAAATATTTCTAGCATAAGACTAAAGTATGAAGCATTTACTAAAGAAATGAAAATATTCCAGACAGCAAGCAGGCAAGGTAGTGGCAATGGCTCAAAAGAACTGAGATACAAAAAAAGTTTCTAAATTGTGTAACAACTCACTTATCAGGACTCCCTTAATAAAGAATTTTTGACAATTCTGATAGAATTGAAACTGAAAATAACTTATGTACTTCTGTAGAAGAACAAGACTTTTCTTTCTTAAGAGATAGCATAAATGTGTTATTCAGGAAGAGCAAATAAAAGCCCATTAATAAATACCTATTTGACAGCCATTTTCAAGTACATTGGCATCACCATCCTATATATACCAGGCATATTATAGTATAACATTTTCTTTGTTCCTGTAACTTCTCTTCTTCATTATTAGTGGTGGGAAGGTTTTGTTTTTGTTTTTTTTTCTAAAATAATGCATCATCTCTGAAAGATGATAAATAAGGGCCAGAGAAGAATCTGTTTTGTCTGACAAATGCTCCACAAATGCTCCCAGAATAGATCAGGAATAACTTTCCATGGTTTGGCAACAATAAGCAATAGCTGGAAGTAGCTGAGAAGCTAGAGGAGGACTGAGGGGAAAGCACATTTTGGGGTGCCCATTCCTAGATAACTCTGAATGACCTGACAGGAACCCAAAGGAGACAGGACGAAGGATGTTGTGACTATCCTTTGGAGTCAGAATGTCTGGAATTGGCTGCTTATAAATTTGTGTTCTTTCTGACCGTGGACTTATTGCCATACCCTTCGAGGAAAGTAGGTCCTTTTAGCAAAGTTACATTTACCCCATTGTTAAAGGTGTCCTTTGCTGCATAATTCTCCTCAAGCCCTCATAAACAATAAAAATGCATTCTTTGAACACATTTTAGAAATCACATTTTAATATTTGCTGGGCTTCCTTTCTGTTAGCTTGGCTCATCTCTGGTCTCCGAATGCTCCAGTATTTCCAGAGGCAGGTCCTTCAGTGTTCTCTTATTTTCCTTGTCTGCCTACCTGCTGTGACTCTGCTGTTAGATTAGGGTCAAGTTACCTCACAGTAATAGGACCTTGTTTTACACTCTTATAATCTCCAAAGAGCAGAGTATATAACAGGAACATAAAAGTGTTCAATAACAATGTATTGCTTGTTTGAAATTTTAAAAATCGGAAAGCATAAATCAAACAAGGTTCTTCTGATTTCAGCTCAGTCTTTTCTCTGCTTTTCTTAAATCCCATCTTGAAAATTTTAAGAAAAAGATGTAGGTATTAAAGTCACCAATTTAAAAAAAAAAGAAAAAAAATGGACCCTCCCTTTCTGCCAGAAGCAGGAGTGATACAAACATGATTGCACTGAATCCTCTTCATGCACATTGTGCCATAGAGCCTCTTTTAAAAGTTAGTTATGAGCTGAGCTTTGTTGTTGTTCAGGTGATAAAATACGTGACATGCTTCATGCCAGATACAACTACTCCGCAATCTTCCACCCACTGTGTCTTCTTGCTGCAGATAGCGTCCCCCTGCAACCACCAACTGAGAAGCTTCGTCATTCTCACTCCCTACCTCTTCTCCACCCATTATGCACCGTACAGCAAGAGGAAATGGTAGCTCTCATCTTAGAGAAGAGATGGAAAACTCTTTCTCTTCCCTTCCTCATACTTGGTGTTCCCAAAGGGTTAGCCCATCGCCGATCATCACATTTGCTAATGTGAAGCCACAGCAGTTCCTTTGTTACATTCTTTTATCATCAGCCCCATGTCCTAATGAATTGACTTGAGTATGTACACCATTGCTCTCCAGAGGAATATAATGGGTCTGCTTAAAAATAACCACCCTTTCCCCATGCTGTGCTAGTTCATTTTCAGTAAACATTCTATATCAGAGAATATTTTTTTGCTTTTGTGGTGATTTTGTGAGGAAAGATTTGACAAACACTGCATATTGATTATTACTGAGAAAAAATATGAAAATTAACTTTTAGGCTTTTTCCTAATTGTTGGATAGGCACTGAATTGAAAAATAATAATAGTAAAATTATTGGGCTATTGGTCGAGAAACTGGACCTTCTCTTAATGCCAGTATCATTAGGGTTTTTTGTTTGTTTAAGTTTCTTGATAGCTCTGTATCACAGCATCATAGAACCTTAGAAGTAACTTTATAAACCTTCTAATCCAGCCCCATTAATTTAGCTTGGGAAGAAGTTAATAAAAGAATAAATACTCATAATAGGATATTATACTTCTTTTTTTAAGCTTGAAAATTAAATTTTAAATTTTAGAAAAGATTGTATTTACAAAACATTGCAAAGATAATACAGAGAATTGCTACATACCCAAAGATAGTTTACCTTATTATTAATATCTTAAGTTAACATGGCACATTTGTCACAATTACGAAACTAATACTGATATATTAGTATTTACGAAAGTCAATACTGTATTCAGGTTTTCTTAGTTCTTACCTAATATCTTTTATCTGTTCCAGGTTCTCATCCAGAATACCACATGGGATTTATTTGTCATGACTCCTTAGGCTTCTCTTGGTTGTGCCAATTTTTCAGTTTCTTTGTTTGTAATGACCTTGACAGCATTGAGGAGTACTGGTCAAGAATTTTTAGAACACTCCTCAGTTGGGATTTGTCTGATGTTCTTCTCATGGTTAAGCTGGGGTTATGGGTTTGGGGGAACACACAGAGGTAAACTACTCACATCATATTAAGGATGCATTCTATCAACATGATTAACACTGTTAGTGTGGACCTTGACTATCTGGCCAGGATAGTGTCTGCTAAGTTTCTCTACTGTAGTCATACTATTTTTTTTGAACGGTTTTCATATTGTACTCCTTTAGAAGAGAGTCACTTTGTGCATCTTTCCACATAGATTATTTGGAATTCTTCTGCATGGGAGATTTATCTCTTCTCCCTCATTTCTTTATGAATTCAAATATTTTATATACATATGGACTCAAGGCTAATTACTTTATACTTTGAGATGTGATATAATACCGTGTTTTATTGGTTGAATTATTCCAGCTTTGGCAATTGAGAGCTCCTTCAATTGGCTTCTGTGTACTGTTAATATAATCTCATTGATTTGTGTTTTTGTTTTTTGGGGCATTTCCTACGTTCTAGTACTATAGATGTTCCAGGCTTATCTTACACATTTCCTGCTCCAGTCCCAGAATCACCCTTCTCTCCAGCTATCCCTGGTTCATTTTACTGGAGAATTATATTAGAAACTAGTGTCTGGATACGAGTTTTACTCAATGCTATTGGAATGTCATTGCTTGTATGCACTGTCAGCTGGCACAGCAAGGAAATACTTACATATGGGTATATACTAATCTGTGTATATACACATATCTATAAATATTTCTATATGTCACCAACCATATAAATATTAAGCTAAAGGTGAGTTCATTTTGATGTCTCCAACTCTAATCCATTACCCCGTAGGCTGTTCTAGACTTCTACCCTTGCCTATCTATGACCTTCCATTTCACCAGTGAGAAATCTGGCTTCCACCACCTGACATCTACTTAGTTAATTGTTATATTCCACATATACTGATTTTAGAATTACTAACTTATATCCCTGTGGGAAATAACTTTATCAACTGTAGAATAGTGCTTAGGTGTAGTTCTGCCTTTAGTCTTATAGACACACTAATTTCCAAAATCACATAAGTTAGTGCATTTTTTCTTGTCAATAAGGTTATTTCATACATTTGTAATAAAATTAGACTTTTTTGGAGGGGTCACAGTCTATATTCCATACTGGGGTCCTTCAACTCTTAAATAATTTCTTTTAAATTTGCCTACAATAAGGTTTATGCTTTATACTCTAAAGTTCCATGGGTTTTCTCAAATGCATTGTGTCATGTGTCCACCATTACATATCATAAAGAATAGTTTTACTGTCCTAAAATATCCCAAGTACTCTAATTATTTCATTTTTTCCTAATCCACCCCTTCTGAATCCCTGAAAACCAGTGATCTGTTTACTATCTATATAGTTTTTCCCTTTCCAGATTGTCATATAAATGGAATGATTTAGACTGGCCTTTTCATCCTGGCTTCTTTCTCTCAGTAATATGCATTTAAGATTCACCCATGTCTTTGCATTGTTTGATGGCTCATGCCTTTTTATTGCTGAATAGGATTCCTTTATATGGATATACCACAGTTTGTTTATCCATTCACTTGTTGAAGAACATCTTGGCTGCTTACCATTTGGGGTATTATAAATAAAGCTGCTATAAACATTCTTATGCAGTCCAGTGTGGTTTAGATGTCAGCTGGGGGTATGGGGTGGGAGCTCTTCTCCGTAAGATCTTCCAGGGACTCAGGTAAATAATTTACACATTGAAAATATGTGTATCTCTCAAGTTTCCCTGTTGACGTACACCTAGCAGCTAGGGAAGAGACAGGAAATAGTGCCATAGATTTTGTGGGCAAGCTCCCCTCTTCCTTGGCCCCATATGCAGTGGCATCTGGTATACACTTCAATTATGCCCACATTTCGTTGATTAGGACTCAGATGAATTACCCTGTTAACTGTGAAGGCAGCTGGTTTCTATGCCAGGAAAAAAAGAAAAATAAGTTTGGTAAATGCATAACATCTTCTCTGCCATGTCACCCCCATTTGGTCACAAAATATCTGTTTTACTCTTCCTTCCATACATAGAACACACTGGCATCCTCTTCAAACTACACAATTCAAACTCCCGCAGCCACTGCATTCAGCTCAAAGTCTAGGATTATCAGGCTCATATGGAGGTCAGGATGTAGCACTTAATGGTATGGTAACGTTTGAACTCTAAATTAGACACCATACAATGATGGAGCAAGGGGAGGAAAGTCACAATAAACATTGTGAGAAGAATGGAAGGCACAGCTGTCACTGGTGCAGAGCAGTGAGGGAATCCTATAGGTCAGGCTCTGTAAAGTCTCTCTGCCTTGGAAATGTGAGACGTTTCTGATTAGCTCCTGTTTAGACTTGATCCTGCCCTCTGGAAGGAACTCGATGGCCCCTGGATCCATTCTGTAGGAGATTCTTTCTTTTTTTTGCCTCTTCCTTGACCACATCTGCAATGGCATTTGGTATGCCCTTGTTGGAAGCTATAGAGCTTCCTGCATGTGGAAGACTGAAGGTTCGATAATTATTTTTAAGTCAGATAGAAATTTGCAAAGTCTGTGCTCCTGGCTTGTTTGGTCATATAATGCTCTGAAAAACTTAGTAGGCTACTGATTCATTTTTTCCAGTTATTCCACATGCCAGCGACCTCATCATAAATTCTTTATTGGATATGATTCTCAAATTTATTTTATTTATTGGCTTCCTCTGTATCTTTCCCCAGTCCTACTTCTCCCAACTAATGATAGATATTTTGAGGCTATGAATCTTGAAAGAGAAGGCCACATTCTTAATTTCACTTTGCTGCAGAACAGGGTTTTAAAGGTTTCTCTGACTCAACTGCTGTCTCAATCTCAAATCCTTAAATCTTAAGATGTAGAAGCAGTTGGTTTTTCAACTGTGGCCAAATTTTTAGGAACCGGCCAGTTCTCTACTAGGAACATCTTTTTCTTGCACTTCCATGCCACTTTCAGCCAAGGTAACCAACACACACGAATTCATTAATTTTTTTCCAAACAATTTATTCAGAATGACCACTTCAGTAGGGACATGGTCTGTTTTCCAAGTTACTGCCAGTTTCCCAAATGTTTTGCCACAGTATAACATTAATTACCATCCTCCTGGCACCTGATACTAGTTTCTTTGCTAATGTCACATATTTTAGGTTTGTGTTACCGCAGCTCCCTACATCAATGGTATAGGTTTCTGTATTTGGCAGGATAATTTTCACTGCTTTTGGTTGTCCACAAAAATCCCCAAATAAAAATGTCAGTGAGTTAACCCCTTAAAAGTATATTAATTGCTCCTGCCACATTACAATATGGTCTTCAGGGGGAACTGCTTCAAGTAGCTATTTAGAGAACCAAGTTGACAAGACACATCTCCATCTTTAGTCTGTGGCTCACAAGGTCATCTTGGGTATAAATATCCAGCAAACAGATGGGAGGAGAGACCTCAATGCTTCTGCCTATGTTCTACTGGCCAATAAACTGTGTGGTTTTATTTAATCACAAGGCAGAGAAAGAAGTGTGGTGTAGCTCCAAGAGGAAAAGGAAATAGGTTTGGTTTATAGGGAGCATTGATTTTGCCATTATGTCCTTGAATTTCATCTCATCAATAAAACGGCCATTAATAACTTTCCTCATTGAGTGTTGTGTATGAATGCTTTAGTTTATGTAAGCAATATTTGAGTTCTTGATGTGTTTTCTCATATTTGAAAAATTGGGATAATCATACCTATATTCTGCATTATCTCTTTCCCTTCCTTCTTCTTCCTCACCACTACCTTTCTTTATAAAAAGTGACTTCAGCCGTATTCTTCAAATTAGTAAAGTTAGAACTTAATGATCTTTTATTGTGCATCATATCAGTGGAATTAAGTGGTAGCTGATTATAGCTCAGTATTTGAATTTGTTTTTGTCTCACTCTTAATGGCTTTCTCATTCTTCAGCTATACTTATTTCTTTCTCTTTCTGCAACAATACTTTTCCAAAAATCTTGTTAATTTCCATCAAACTAACTGGGTTCCACATGTTCTTTGTAGCCTTCTGATATAAGGATGCTAAAGACCAAGAAGGCCCTCCTGGTCTTGTTCTTAGATCCTTGGATTTTGTCATCATCAAAAATCATGAGTCCTGGAACACAAACTTCTGTAATTGAATTCACCCAGACTTTTATTAATTTATAAGCCAAACACTGGAGATAATGATCATACCCAAATCATCACTCCAGATATGTCAGGCAGCTCCTGGTGATAGGCTGCGGGAAATTACTGTCTTTTCCCAGGATAGGTACCAACATGTCAAGCTCTTTAAACTAATGCATCATGATAATCAGTGCTTTTAAAAGTACTGAATGCTGCATAATGAAGATACAGAAACACTGGAAATTCTCAGCAATGCTTCACCCTAATTGTTACACAACTGAAAGCCTGGGATCTCCCAACAGCTGGAAGTTGCTGCCATGGAAACAAGGTTCCATTATCTAAGAGATTAAAAATTGAGACTATTAATGGACCTGACAGTGGTTTGCATGTTTCATTAGTAAAAAATGCCATTATTCTAGGGCTCAGGGGAATTAGATTTTTGAGTGATGTGTCTTATTCTCTGTTAAAATGGTCCAGGCATAATTTGGATGGCATAACAAGAAAGAAAACAACAGAGGAGGAATTAGGACATTCTGGCAAATCCATTTTTTTCTTCTCCTTGTTCTCCTGTTGATTGATTGTTTAACTGGGCACCGGTGGAGGCTGGAGGATGGGCAGGAAATGACAGAGAAGACAGTTTCAGATTACATTCCTTTCCAGTACAGGCTCCTCCCGAATCCCAGGTCTCCCCTTTATTTGAGGAGCCAGGGTGTGCTAAAGAGCACACAGCATAATGTAGTGCTCTAGCATTTGGAAAACTGAAGGCCACAACCCATTAGTAGAATGGGTAATAAATGGAATTCAGTGTGTCTCAACCTGCATTTATTAAAAATGAGATAGAATCAAATAAAATGAATAATACTGAAAGGTGTTCTATATTGTTAGGATAGGTATTTTTTTTAAAAAACTCTTTCTACTGGCTCACAATATAAAGTTACTTCCTATTATGAATCGTGACCAAAAATGTTTGGAAAAAATGACTACCAGTGCTGGTTAAGAGGCCAGGCTATGAAGCTAGACTGTGAATTTGACTCCTCACTTTATCATCTGCTAACTATATAAGCAAGTCACTTCACCTCTCTACACATCCATTTCCTTCTCTGTAATACAGGTATGATACGAGTAAAGCCATAAGGTTGTCATAAAGAGCAAATAATTAAACTGTGTGAAGCATTTGGAGTATGTCTGGCACATAGAAAGTGCTCACATGACAGCTATTGAAAATGCCTCATTGATTACTTGAAGGAATTATATCTTTTGGTCACAGAGCATGTCTATCTTTTCATATTTACATATGTGAAATAGGGCTAATCCTCACCATTGTTATAAATTATCTTCTTAGACCACATGATACACTGTATTCCCTAAATAGCTCTTAATATCATTTTGCAGCTTTTATTCCTGTCTCTTGATACCGGAATCATAATGGGGTTCTACGGCTTCACGAGATCCTTAGAGAAATGCTATAAAGACAAATGCAAATATTACACATCTTTCTTTTCCTGAGAAACAACAGTCTTTATTCCAATTTCTGCTTATATGCTGCATCTTTTCTGAATGGACCACTGGGGTACTATTTAGTGTGTGAAAACATTAATCCACTAAATGGTGCCTGAAAGGTTAATGCAGCCTCTGGAAATGACTGTCCTTGGCCTCCAAAGATGGGATATTGCCCCCGACTGCCAGTCAGTAGAGAGCAGCAAAAAGTCTTTGAAATAGACACATGGGCTCTGTTGGTATATGGCCCCTCTTCGGATCTGACTGTATGTAGGGGTTGCCTTATTTCTTAAGAGTAAAAGATGTCCTAAATGATTCCCAGTGTCCTCTTTAACACACTGAAATATTTTTGAATATAATTTATTGGGAACAGGGGTATCCTGGACACTAAAATGTGATGTTAGTTTTGTATCTGAACTCTTTACTTTCACCAAATCACTAGACAGGAGAATGATCTCAAAAGCATAGTCACATTCTAATTTCCATGAATGTTGCAGTTAAGTACAAATCAAGTGACAATCATAGAATGTTAGAGTTGGAAATGACATAATAGTCCAATCTTCTCCCCAGCCTCATTTTAAAAATAAGGAAACTGAGGCCCAGAGAGTTTGAAAGAGGGAGGGGACTAATGATAATGAGAGCTGCCCTTCCCTGAGCACTACACCATTGTAACTGTACCAGGCACTGCACTGAGGGCTTCATATTTGTGTGCTAACTGATTACCAACCATGGCTCTGCAGTGTAGGAATTGTTAGTCCTATTGTCCAAATCAGGAAACTGGGGCTTTGAAAAATTGTCAAATATATTACCAAAGATAATGTAGGTATTGCTCTTAAAAACTCTGTCTACTGCCTTACAATGTAAAGTTACTTCCTGCTAAGAATCATAAACAAACGTTCCAAAAACATGACTATAGTAATTATTTTAGCATCTTCATTTTAATGACTAATAACAGAGACCTTCAATCCATTGACCTCATTGATTTTTTTATTCTCCATCACCTCACCACCTGTATCCTCACTTCATTTCTAGGATTCTAAGCTTGCTTATTTTTTCCTTCTTTTTCTAAAATCACTCTCTTAAAAAAGCCTCTCCTCCTGGACCTCTTCCCTTCCCTGTATTTGCCTGGGGAAACTCCAAGACTGGTTAAACCCAACTTTCTGCCTGCCCCACACCTGTACTGCAGCAGCTTTCTATCATCTCACACAGCTAGTTCTACTGATCTTCCTCCAATATGTAGCATTTGTCCCCTACTCTTTCTTTCCACTGCTACCACCGTCATCTCTTGTCTAAACTGTGGTGGTCTTTAAGCAACTTCCGTGCTTCCACTCCTCCTCCCTACATTCTTAGAGCTGCCAGAACAGTCTCTTAAACATGTATTTAGATTATGGCCTCTGCCTCAGACCCTCCAGCGGTTTGCCCCTGATCATGGAACAAAACCCAAGACTCGCCGTAATCAAGCCCCTGCCTGCTTTTGGACTTCAGCTCAAATCACTCTCCCTGTGGCTCCCTATGTCCTCACCCCATTGGTCTTCTTTTCTTTTCTTGGACACTGTGACCTTGCTCCTACCTCAAGGCCTTTGCACTTGCTCTTTCCTCTATCTTATGAGCTCTTTCTCCAGACCATCCCATAACTGGCTGTGTCTTACCATTTAAGTCTCTGCTCAGGTCTCATCTGCTTTGTGAAGGCTCCCTGGATATTCAGTGTGAGGGGCCTGCTACATCATAAAGAGTTCAAGCAGCTCACCAAGGCAGCACAAAGGGCAGAACAAGGCTTTTTCACTCCTGTTCCTATGTTCTTTTTAAGTATTTCTTAATTTAAAACATAAGAAACTGAGTCCAAATCTTTCAGATTACCACTTTGATCAAAAATTTTAAAATCTCAGCAGAACAAATGGCAGAATTTTTTTTGGTAACTTCTCATGGTTGTATCCTCTGCTGCTAGTTGCTCCCTGGAGCCCTAAGATTAGGCCTGCTCTCAGCTGGCTCCCCACTCCACAGACAGACGGGCAGCTTTGGGGCCAGCTGTACAAACATGGGTAAATACTGCTCCATTGCTGTATAGAGGAGAAACTTCATGCCCCACTGGTCTACTGCATTTTTTATCTTCACAAAATCAACTCATGTCATAATGACCAATTGTGCACTTGATGTTTATGTATACATAATAAAAAATAAATGCAGCCTTTTATTGAAGGCCTGCTCTGTGTTGGGTGATTTTACTTATATTATTCCTAAAGTTCAGAGAAGTAGAAAAATATATTTAAGTTCCCATCTGCATGATGCCAGGGCCTGTGTTCTCCCTAGAACATCTTGTTGCCTTTCAAATAATATATGATTTGGTGAGCTGCCCTGAAGGTATAATGTTCAGTTAATGCTTTCCATCTCTCCATTCTTCGATCTTAGCATCCCTGACATAACCACCTCAAGGCTTCTACCTGTTTCTTACCTGGTCAATATCTGAACTTCATGAAGGTATTATCTGATAATGGACCTCTCTAAAGAGGTTGAAGAGAAGGCAAGTTTTTATTTTATTAGGACAATAACAGTCATACTGAGGAGGGATAAGATAATGGGACAGATTTTATGAGGGCTTCACCATGAAGTCCCTCAAATGATACCATGTAAATAGCCACTGACTTCTATTTATATGCTAACTCCTTTTCAGATGATATACCCTTGTCTGTGTCCAAATTCTATTATATCCACCTGTACCTGATCCTGGAACAGTGTTGCTCATGCAAAGTAACCAGCCCAAGTAAGGATTAACTCTGATCTTAGTTTCTTTAACACAAATTCTAACCAGTAGAACTAGCTACTTCAGATCTAATATCAGGAAACACTGTTGATAATGTGTATCTACTAGCTGTTAAACATCTAAGTGAATGTTCTTCTCATATGATTTCTCAGATTTTTTTGAGTATAAAAATTATGTAAGAACTAGATAGGAAAAATCATGACTATTGTTTTCTTGCCTGACTATATAATGAAGCTGTACTAGCGTGCCACTGATCATGTTTTCTGAAAAGCTACTTTCTATGTCTTTTGGACAATAATCATTGCCCATTATTAGTTTCTTGGCATGGTTTTTATTTGCTAGGGAAGCTATTCAGAAGCTCCCACACCCTACTTATGACCCAGATAGTAACAGAATATCAACATCTCTGCAGTGCACATTACCAAAACAGCAATCTGGCAGCATTGATTAATAGGAAGGATAAAGTGGCATTTTAAAATTCTATTCTAAATGTCAAAATTCTTTCATTTTAAAGTATTTTTTAACCCCTTTAAAAAATCAGGATATAAAACCTGTAATAAACTCTATGGTGGAGTTTGTGCCAGGATAAATATGAAACATAGCTAAAACAAAATCAAATGCCAAAGCAATCAAAAGTGGGCAGAAAGAAAATATAGGTATTTTTATCTCCCAACTTGAAGTTGCATAAATTATCTTGATGACTCTTTACCTTTGATTTGATAATGGATCTGAATATGTTTTATTTTCTGTACTGTTTACCTGTTGTCTCTCTTCTGCATACCTGTCCTTCTCTGTTTGTTTTGTGCTACTCGGGCTGGTAGTCTGAAACCTGCATTTCCCGGGCTCCCTTGCCAGCTGCCTTCCCATTAGGTTTTTTTTGCAGTGGGAGGCAGTGGTGGGAGCCCGGAAGGCAGAAAGAAGCAAGATTTCTGTTTCTGGCTCCCACTCCATGGTGAGGACTAATAGTTGCTTGTAGTTTCTGAGAGTGGCAGAAGGGTGATGGTAGGTTCCCCAGCAGCACATGCTTGCAAATAGTCCAGTCCTGGCAACAGTGGGGCCTCATTGGCAGTTCCAGCCCCAGTCACGATGGTTTCAGTACTGACAGTGGCAGTGTCTCCAGTGGCAAGGCAGCAGGTGCAACCCAGTGGGCACCAGCTGATGGCACATCAGCAGCTTCCTGATCTCCAGATACCCCTACTCTTTCCTTTTCCCCTTCTAACCCTGCCAACACCTTTGTAGCCAATCTTCTCTATTTGAAATACATAACATGGGTTCTGTTTTCCTGCCTGCATTCTAACTAATACATTTATAGATAAACTACTCCAACATTGAAGTATCAGCACATTGATTTTGAACTTTAAAGGTTCAATGGTCTTACATTTTGTTTCTCATATTCAGCTGCTGAGTCTTTTACTTAAATATTTAAGTAGAAAATAATAATGAAAAATAATAATGGCTGACTTGATCATTTACTGTGTGCTAAGTGTTATTCCTTGTGCTTATATTTTATTTAATCTTCACAATAACCCTATTAGATATGTACTATTTTTTAATCTTGTTCAACCCTGAGAAAAGTAAAGGACAGAGAAGTCCATTGTATTGCCAAGGTTCACTGCCACCCAGTGAAGAAAGCCAAAATTTGACCCAGGACTGCCTGGCTCTGTAACCTGAAATCTTAATTGTCATGGAGTATTGCCTCCAGTCACCTTGCATTCTAACTGAATGCATTTATGGATCATGAAGTCTTTGGTTGAACCACAGTCTTTTAGGAGAGGCTTTGCAGATGTGCTTCCTAAGATCACTTCAGGAGTCAGGTAATTCTACATGTAATATAAAGAGTGTGACATTAAGTCACTTATAGATTGTTAGCTACATGAAGCCAGAAACAATTTTCTGCCTTGTTCATTGCTGTATCTCCAACAGCTAGCAACTTTCTGACACATTTGAAGCTCTAATAATATATTTACACAATACATGTTTATATAATAGATGTTTACACAACAGTAAGTCATATGTATAAATAAATTGTACATACAATAAACAATAAATCAGTGAATTGAAGCCTGCATAGACTTGGATGGGCTTAACATTCCACGGCCACAAAACTGTTTTCATTGCTAAATACTTCACCTGGAAAGACATCTAGGTAACAGAAAGGCAAAAAAAGGCCAAAGTTCGTTTTCTCAGCCAGAACATATTGCGGTCTAAAATTAGGAGAAGAAAACTTCCTAAAGGCAAAAATATGGATCAAGAAATCAGGGATATAAAGTGGGAAATAACTTTATCATTAAAGACTGTATTTAATGATGTCTCATACATCCATGAGAAGTGTATCAACAAATGAAGAAGATGAAATAATACTAAGATATAAGAAAATGTGGCATGTCTTTAGAAAGAGAGAACAAACAACAAACTTGACCCCCATATATCTCCTTCGGAAGGAAAATGTACAACGTTGAGAGCAAGCAGATACATTGAAGGCTGGAGCCTTTGCATGTTAGGTTCAGTGATATCATGAAAGAAGAGGGGCTGGGCATGGTGGCTCATGCCTGTAATTCCAGCACTTTGGGAGGCCAAGGTAGGTGGACCTGAGGTCAGGAGTTCAAGACCAGCCTGACTAACATGGTGAAACCCCATCTCTACTAAAAATACAGAAAATCAGCCAAGCGGGGCGTCGGGCCCCTGTAATCCCAGCTACTCGGGAGGCTGAGGCAGAAGAATCGCTTGAATCGAGGAGGCGGAGGTTGCCATGAGCTGAGATCGCACCATTGCACTCCAGCCTGGGCGACAAGAGCAAAAAACTCCGTCTCAGAAAAATAAAAAAAGAGGAAGGAAGGATATCTTTCGGGAGGTCAAGCACTGACATAACCTTGGTAGGGAGAGAAATGAATGAGAAGCAAGGCTCACTAAATATAGATGTTATTGAGCTTGCCATCCCAGGCCAAGTATTCAGGCTCTATTCTGAGAACTTTGCCAATATAGGTCCTGAGTAAAGAAAGTTTGTGCAGTAGACTTCTGTAAAAAAGGTGGATAACTATATTTGATCTATGGTTGAAAGTGAAGGGATTATTTTAATTTACTGTAAGAAGAATATGACCCATCAAGACTGCAATCCAACTTCAAGTTGGAGGAAGTAGCATACTGAAAGTTGAATCACTGGGATCAATCTAACTGAGATACAGACAATAAGAAGTACGTTGTCTATAGAGAAGATAAAAACAATAATAAAATCAATTAAGAGTTGGTCCACTTTATTATCAGTGTGACCCACAAGTCTAAATACCCTTAGTGGGAAAAATACTCTTCCCTGAAAAAAATATTTTGTTAGCTTTAGATTTAACAAGTAGAGAAATTACTGTTGTGTTTTACATATGTGTGTGTGTGTGTGTGTGCACGTGCTTGAAATTAGCTCTTTTTAAAAAACTTTTAAAATGAAAACTGTATTTCACATGAAAGTCAATTAGAGAATTGCCATATGTGAAGTTGGCCCCTGACATGTGGGACTTAGTCTCAATATATTTGTTTCATGAGAAGATTTGTAATAGTTTGGATTCATTGGAGCTTCTTTGGTCACAGTTTGTATCTTTACATGTTCCTGTATCAAAATTGTGGATTTTAAATAAGAATTGTAGGTATAATTAAATGGAGCTTGAGTTGTTTTAATTCTGTCATTTTATGTGACCACTTGGAGTTACTTGTACTTAGAATTTTAAAATTAGTTGAAGCTAAGATTCAAAAAGAGAAATTACAATGTTAACTATGTATTACTATAACAGACCAATATATAAATACATTTTCCTTTTCTTTTAAGTAAAGAACATTGGGAAAGTAATCCATTATTTTTTCCTTCTTAGTTCTGTAACATGTATTTATGTATTTCTTATATTATTATGTATATGAAGTTTAATAAAGAAAAATTTTCCTTGTGTGTTTTTTTAGGACATTATTTTAGTTTCATGTGATAGTTCTTGCTGAAAATAATTTTGTGATATAGAGGAAGAGGTTATTGAAAAATGATCTTTTCTGAGTATCAAATATAATAGGCATGTCACTGGTTGGCAGTATGTGTATAGTTTGGCAAACGTCTCCAAATTGTTATTGCAAATGAAGCCCATCAGACCCTGAGTAACGGAGGTGCTCTTAATTATGTTCTCCTTCTGTGCTAGATAACTAATTTCTTGATAGAGAAGAAGAGTAATGATAGCCTATTCTTTGGACGCAAACCATGTCTCATGAATATCTTAATGTTTTATTCACTTAAAACATTTTAGTGAATGCTTTTAGGTTTCATGTATAAGTTATAGCATTTCTTTCAGGGTGACTTTATTTAAATGGACATGATGCCTGCTGGGGTCGTATTCCATTTTCTTCTTCAGAGCCAATGAGTTAAGGACACTTTGCTAGGGAAGGGCCCATCAATGAAGCATTCTGAGTTGGATACCTGTTTAGAAAGCTAATACTGTTTAATTATCTACACTTGCCAATGTTAGGAAGAAAATGCTGAAGTTCAATAAAGAAAAAATTTTTTTTTACTCAAGTAAACATTACAACCAGTAGACTTCATATTTACCTTCCCTTCAGGATTTAACCTCCAGGCAAATTTTCTCATATTTGATTGTAGAGTAGAGCAAGGCTAATAAAATCGTAACACAAAGTGTATGATTCAGAGATACAAAAATCAGTAAATAAGCACCCTAAAGAGGACTGAAATAGAAATTATCATCATTGATTTGTAAAGAACAAGTCTTCTTGGATTAAATTTTTATAACAAAATATCTGGCTAGGGCATAATGCAAAATAATAGATAGAAGCTTTCCTGGCTTTGCAAGACTTTTGAGTTTGTCACATACAACTTTTTCAGAAAACTGGAATAATATAGGTACTTCATTACCTGATATCTGAATTAGTTAGGCTTTGGCATGTATGATGGGATTAAAGGGGTTTCACAGAGGAATCAGGGCCTCCATGATGTGGACAGAGCTGAGGAGTGAGGGTTAGAGAGGCTATGTAGGTGAAAGGCTGGGGAAACAATTACCTTAACCTAAAACCTCTGTTCTCAAAATTCTTTTGGAAAATGGATGAACTTCCCAAGACTCTCTAGAAAAGCTTCCACCAACAGAGCAGTCTGAAGCAGAAAGCAGGCACTCTGAGGAAGCCTAAGGAAACTGTTTACCAATACATCTGGCACCCACAGCCATTAACAGCTTCTCCTCCCTCTGCCTTCCCAATCTTGCATCAGTTGTTTTCATTGGCAAATTCTAACATGGGACTACACAAAAAAGAGCATTCTAAGCACTGGATTTCCCTACACATCTACATCGCATAGGAGGGAATGCATGATGTCAGGTTAACAACAAACCACCCAGCAGTCTCCAAAGAGTGACTACTACTTGTCACCTCAAACAAATCAGATGTTGGCCACCTCATGCTAACCACACCAAAGAATATTATCAATCTTCTGTTGATAAATGATGTAAAGGAGAACACTCTTATTCATTCATTCATTTGTTTTCCCATGACAGCAAGCTACAGAATAAAATAAGGGATTGAGTGGCCAATATGGTGAATTGGAGTTAGGATTAGAATTAAAAACTAGGCATACATAAAATAAGAGATTTTTATAAATAGTCATATGGGAAAAATACAGAATTGCACAAATATTAATGATAATGGATTGGCTAAATGTGTCAAGTTTAAAAAAAGAAACTAATTGTTGATATTAAAAGAACAGAGTCTTAGAGCTTCGGGAAACTTTAGGAATTGTCCAGCCTTCCTTTTGACTAAAGAAAAATAGGAGGAACTCAAGTGTGAATAAAGCATTCAGGGAGGAAGCAATGATAAGGCTCTAGGAGGTGACGTTCACCTCTGCCTGTGTCTAACTCTTTCTTATAGATGCAGCCATTTGTTTTCTTTGATGATAGAGTTGATTACATATAGAGCATACTGACACAAATTGGGTGCTAAAAGAATACCAATTTGCTAACTTTTTATGAAAAAATATAACTGCCAAAGACCAGAAAGTCATGTTTGTCTGAATAGCACCTCTGCTTCTTATAGGCAAGTGACAAGGCAGCCAGATCTCTAGTAGGTTCCGTGGTTGGTGATTCACGTGTGTAATGACAGCAAGATTTCAGAGCTACTGTAGCCATCTCCACAGAGACCATCGTGGCCAGGTGTCAGAATACCCTGACCAACAACCTCTTCCCTGGATATTTTTTGAGTGGACATTGCCAAGATCTGACTCTATGATTCTCCCTTTTTACACTTTTGTGGTTGATCAACACCTCTTCTGAGTGACACCATCTTTCTCATACTATGTGATCTTTAATCAAATGACCATCCTGTTGGTTCTGGAATTTTCCCCCATCAAACCTGTCTTAATCTGGGATATTTTATATTAATTTTATAATTTTACCCTCATAGGGCAATCCTATAGTTCTTATTTTCTGGCAACTTATTATGATATGTCATATAGGGTGTGGTAAGTCAATGACCATAGAGAAGTCTACCAATCAACTGAGGGTTCTATCTGTCTCTTTCTAGTACATTCACTTCTGACTTTATAGAAAAGCATAAATGGTAAATAATTCAAAGGAAAGCTAATGAAGATGATTTATAGTTTTGAGAATGACTCGTGGAAGAGTTGAAAGTATTGAGAGAAAGCTGAGGATGGGTATAATAACAGTGTCCAAAAATGCTGCACTGTTAAACATATGAGACCAAATTATTTTGCAGCATGAGGGAGTTAGGCTTGACATGAAGAAGAACTTCCTTGTGATGAGAAATGTGACAGATGAATAGGCTACCAAAAAAGGTCTGGCAATCTGCTCTGTAGAGTTTGAAAAGCGAATATATTTGCACTTATTTTAGGCCATAGTTCTTTCTGAAGGCAAAGAAATGGGACACATAGCATTTCAATTTTTTCCAGGTCTGAGACTCATGGATTAACTTTCTCAGGAATAGACTAATGAATCCTCTTACAGTTAAGTGAACCCAGAACTTCGGGTGGTGATCCAAGGGAAACTACAAATAAATTCCTTTTTGTGCACTGGTTTTAACTTCTTTTTGAAAAAAAAAAAAAAAAAAAAAACTCCTCTTTGAAAAACTGATATAACCATAGACTGCTGCACATGGATAGATTTGCACAGGCCACATTTTGTAGGTAATTTCATGAGAACCATGAACTCCCCGCAGCTTATATATTGAGCCATTTAAGGGTCTGGGGACTCAGGTTAAGAACAAAACCAAACACAAAATAAAAACTCTTCCTGGAAGAAATTTATTCTTAACCCAGAAAAGGGCAATTCTATTTTTACATTTATAGCAAAGTTGTTCTGGAATCTTTTTCCACATCATGTATGCCTTCATACCATAGGAAATGTATGGCTTAAACATTTCTTCTCTCTCAACTTTTTCTCTTCTGTTGGGCCTCCTAATTTTTTTTCTTCCTCCAATTCTCTCATACCTTCTCCTGGTCTTCTTTTGTTCCTTCTACTCTGTCCATGTCAGCCTAAAGTTTCTTCATAGCTCCCTACAATTAAATCCACAGCAATGACAGGCCCTTAAATAAAAACCGTATTTCCCAAGTCCAGATTTATGTCACACCTAAAAGTATGTGTGGCAGAACATCATCTATGAGTAGTTGTACAGAATTTACATGAAAATCCCATGTTTTTCAACTTCTTAGGATCTGAGGTCTGAATGGCCTGAAAAACATGTAAGGCATATGCCACATGACTTAAGTATTTAGATCTCAGATGCTTCCCCATGGATCCTGGCCAACGAGGAACTCTTTCGGTAGCACTTAAGTTGCCTCCTTGCCATCTTTGGAAGAGCTCCAGAGGTTCTAGAGCCACAGAAAATCTAGACATTCCCCTGGGGAGCACATACTAGGTGTTGTTTAATAGAGATTGGCTACACGGCTGGGGGTTGAAAGCTGTGGTATAGGGACGCCACTGCATCACTGTTTAGGAACGAGTGGGCTCATTTGTTTTAAAGGAATAATTTGGGAGGACAAAAGATTTTTATTGAATAAGGTATCAAGGAGTTCTTCCAAGCATAGCATTTTTTTTTCTTCTGGTGTCTACACTTGGCTGCTTGTTTATGTATTTTTCTTGGGCCTGAACAATTTTCAACTTTGAATTTCTCCTCTGCAATCTGTGAATTAAGAAAATGGCTCTGGATAGAGTAACTCGACTTGTCTTTGGCAGATTTCGTGTGTTCCAGAAAATGACAAAGGAGAGAAAGATTGGAGAGGTGAAGGGAATTGCCAAAGGGGCTGAAATGAGAAAAGAAACTAAATTCCTTGAAGTCCTCCCTGACCCCTGGATGATTAGAACTTTCACTTCTTGAGAATTCAGCACTGTAGGGATTCCTTAGATTATAGATAGAGCAAGTATAAATCTGGACACTGGTTAAAGGTTGACGATAACAAAACTTAAAAGATGAGCCTTTTGCTAAAAGACATAATCTTTTTCAGTTTGGGAAATCTTTTGGTACAATCTTAGAAATACTTTTTCCCATTATGTTCTGTCTTTTCCTATAAAGAATACAGTGAATAAACTGAGTTCTGGAATGCATAACGTGCAAAATAAGATCACAAAGAGAAGTAAGCCATCCAGACAAGGAAAATAACTATATCCTGCTATTCTCCTGGCAGGATACTCAGAGTCTGGAGTTACCCTTGTTATGTGGTGGGTATAAGGCAGCAGTGAGTGGTGAAATAAAGCAATAGCATCAAAGAGAACCCTGTTGTGGTCTTGAAGGATTTGGCATGATGACTATATTTGAAGACTCTGATGTTAGAGAAATTTTGGGTTACTTGATGGGCAGTTACTTGAACTCTGTCTCCATTTCCTAATCTCTGAAAAGTGTAACAATGCTGCTTAACAAACATTAAATGAGATACCGCATGAAAAGCAGACGGTGAGTGCCTGGCACATAAGTGCTCAGTAAATAGGGCTACTATTATTTATAGTTATTAAGTTTTTTGAGAATGCAAAATGCCCCTTTTATATCTACATTTCAAATCTGTGTTAGAAATAATTATGCCAGCAATATTTTTACCTCATTAGAGGAAGGCATCATTTATTCAGTTAAAAAAAAACTTAAATTTAACAGAGTTTAAATGAGCAAAGAATAATTTACAAATCAGGCAGTTCCCAGAACCAGAATAGGTTCAGAGCTACTCCAGGGCTGCCACGTGGTTGGATAACATTTATGAATGGAAAAAGGAAAGTGATGTGCCGGAAACAAAAGGCGGGGACAGACACAGCTGGATTGGTCACAGCTTGGAGTTTGCCTTAGCAGATGTGCTTTGAGCAGTTGGCTGCCTGTGGTTAGCTGAGATATGGCCATTAGATTTGGCTGTAAGGGTAGGTTGCAGTTTGCTTATGTATCAAGTTAGGTTACAGTTCACTATGTATGGAGAAATCTTTAGGCTGAGCTTAAAATATAGGGAGGCAGCTTTAAGCCAAACCATTCACATCAGGTTTTACTAATTTGGAATGATTTGCTAGAGGGTCTATCTTAATGATTAATAACTAGAACTATAGATATATCAAAAGAAATGCAGATGGAGCACTGGCTTGACCCATAGTTAGACACTTAAACATATTTGTTGAATTGAAAATATGCAGATAATTGGAGAAAACCGCTCTCTCTAAATCCCATAATTAACAGGTGGTGGCCACTTGTAACTAGTTACCATTTGAATATGAAGGTGTTCATTATTTTATAGTTTTTGAGTTGTTTTCTAACTAAAATAATTTTTAAATGATGTTAAATAAATCTTTCTACTATAAGGACACATGCACACGAATGTTCATTGCAGCACAGTTTACAATAGCAAACACCTGGAACCAACCCAAATGCCCATCCATGATAGACTGGACAGGGAAAATGTGGCACATATACACCATGGAATATTATGCAGCCATCAAAAACGATGAATTCGTGTCCTTCGTAGGGACATGGATGAACCTGGAAACCATCATTCTCAGCAAACTGACACA
>CAUYLG010015947.1:0-56654 GCA_963573385.1 Cacajao melanocephalus
GCGACCCATGTGGCTCCTCCGCCGGGAATTTCCCAGTTTGTGTTCCACAGAAATTCGTCTGAAATTGCGGCGTCCACTCGCTCTCTGTGCTTTCACTGGGAGCTAAAATCCTGAGCTGTTGTTAATCCGCCATCTTGGATCTCTCCCTCCATTTCTATTTTTTAACTAGATAGACGAGGGTTGGGAGATTAGAGAAGTGGAAGAGAGACAGAATATGTAAACATTTATGCATAGAGTACCTGCAGATGTTAAATGATATCTATCAAGTAATTAATATCAGTAATATTTAGAAGTAAGTTTCAAAGTAGGAATCCTTGGCAAATTTGGGGTGAGAGAGTGCCTTAAAAAAAGATGTCTAGAATTTGTCTAACCTAATTGTTTTTGAAATATTTCTTGCAAAGCTAATGTTCTCCACCTCCTTATCTTCTTGCCTTCAGGTAGCAAAACTAAAATCTAGAAGTAGGAAAAATTCTAGAAGTGTCCTGAATTAAGTACGTTATATGCTTAATTCACCAAGTTATGTGCCAGGCACTTGAGATATATCAATTAACATCTGCTATGGTTTGAATGGTTGCTTCTTCCAAATTCACACTGAAATTTAGTTGTCATTATAACAGTATTAAGAGGTGAGTCCTTTAAGAATTTTATAAGGGCTTCACCCTTGTGAATGGACTAATGCCATTATTGAGGGAATGAGTTCACCCTCTCTTGCACACAGTCTTGCATTCACTGGTGCTATCTCTCTTTCTTCTTCTCTCTCTCTCATTCTCTTGCTTGTTCTCTCTCTGTCTCTTTCTCTCTCTCTCTCTCTCTCTCTCTCTCTCTCTCTCTCTGTCTACCACCATGTTATAAGACAGAAAGAAGGCCCTTGCCAAATGATAGCTGTTGACCTTGGACTTCTCAGCCAACAAATTTCTGTTCATTGTAATTTATCCAGTCTCAAGCATTCTATTATAGCAGCACAAAATGGACTAAGACAAATCCAAATAAAAATCTATGTTTTTGTGGAGTTTGTGTCTATCAATGTCATATCCTGGTTTATGTTCTAGTGGGGAATAGATCATAATAATAAGTTTACAATAATAGCATTTATGGAACGCTTCCTTTGTACTAGATTCTGCCCTGAGCACCTTATATTCTCTCATTTGTTTTTCAAAGCAACTCGGTGTACTAGGCATTATTGTCCATATTTTTCATATTGGAATACTAAATGTTAGAGCAGCTGAAAAACTTGTTCAAGTGATATGTCCAGAGTTCAAAACTGAGGTCTTTCTGACGGTTCTTCTTAATTACTTATAAAACTCTTACTGTGTCTCCAAATCCATATCGAATTCCTTGAGAGACACAAAGGGACATAAGATGTGAATTATAAGGTCCTCAACTAACATAGAGTCTCATCCAACATTCCACAATTATATGTGCAATTTATAGGATAATTAATGTAACCAAAATTCAAAGAAAGTAGAAAAATTATAAGAAACATAACCACAAAAACTATTATTGGAAGGTAAGACTTGAAATGGGGGTTCAAGGGTGAACAAACTTTCACAAATGAATGGCCTTTCCAAGTTGCCTACCTTCTTGAATAGTCGTGAAGCATTTTATTTGGTTACATCTGATTTTGTCACTAAGCATATCTTTCAGTGTTACCTTCTTCTTAAATTTCACTCTTTGGGTTTCTAATTATTAATTTTTTCTATCCTGAGAACTGTATGTTTCATATATATATTTTAAGTTTGCTATATTTGGCCCTGTCAACTATACCTTTGTTTAAATTATTTCAGCACTTGGCTCCCCAAGCATGCTGATATTCATAGACCATCTCTTCTTACCTCCCTCTGAACCCACTTACCTTTTTTTTTTAATTTTTTTTTTTTGGTTGTTCTTTCTTTTTTTGAGACAGAATCTCGCTCTGTTGCATTAGCACAATCTCAGCTCACTGCAACCTCTGACCCCTAGGGTCAAGTGATTCTTCTGCCTTAGCCTCCTGAGTAGCTGGAACTACAGATGCGTGCCACTATGTCCGGCTAATTTTTTGCATTTTTGGTAGAGACGGGGTTTCACCATGTTAGCCAAGATGATCTTGATCCCCTGACCTTGTGATTCCCCTCACTGTAGCCTCTCAAAGTGCTGAGATTACAGGTGTGAGCCACTGTGCCTGGTCTTACCACTCTTAAATGTCAGTGTTCCCAAGGTTGCTTCCATCCTGTTTTCTCTTTATGTTCTACAAACTATCCATTAATTATCTGATTCAATCCCATAACCGTAACCACATATATACATCTTAATGATATCCCTTCTAAGGTCTAGACCCAAATGAATAACAAGAGGTCCTATGGGAACTTATATAACAAATACAAAGTGTAAATTGTTTATTTTAGTCCCTCTCACCACCAACCCCTCCAATAACAAGAAAACAATACACATTAAAAATAAAAACAAATACCAGTTGTTTTTTAATTTGTGCTGTATCTCAGAAAATGGCATCACAATCCATTTTCTGAGTCACCCAATTCAGAAACATGGAAGTCACCAAAATATTCTCTTTTTCACCCTTGTGTTACATGAAACACTGATCCAAATTTATCTATTCCACTTAATATGGATGGAATTTGTCCCTCTTTTCTATTCCTACTGCCACTATTTCTGCCTTTGTCTTTTCAGATAGCAATGCTTTATTTTCCAGAGATAATTTCTCCTAATTAGTCTCTACTAACTAGCTTCTTGCCTATTCCAAGCATGTAATGTAAGCTGTTGCCAGAGAATTTATTGTAAAACACATGTCCCTCCATAGCATTCCTTAAGATCTACCAATGGCTCTCCATTGCCTTCTAAAATCAACCCAAACTCTTTTTCTGTGTCATACAAGACTTTTCTGACCTAGACTATGTTAACTTCTCCAGTTTCAATTGTCACCAAATTATATTACTAAAAAGTATTTAAACAAACTTTCATTCTTCTTGTCATTGCCTATGTTTTTTCCTCTGTCTATACTGCCCTTTGTTAGTGGTCTAGCTAGTAAACTTTTATGTAGTCTTCAAAATCAGGTAAAAACATAATTTTCTTTTGAAACTTTTACTGACTACCGACTTCATCCCCATTCCAGGAAGAGTTGATAGTGTTTTTAATGATGTCCATGCTATATAGTCTTCATTTGCAGTACCTACCAAAATGATTTTAATTAGTTGCTTTTATGTCCAGAGGTCCAATTACATTGCAAACATCTATTATTAAGGAATATTATACTAGGAATTACTTTAATTTATCAGTAAACTATTGTATATCAAGAAAAGTACCAGGGTCTCTTCCATGACGTTCAGGTGAACACAGAAAGGATTCTGAAAATTATATATTTACCTAGAGTAACAGATAAAATGAGGAGAGAAGCAAAGGATCAAAGACAAAAGGAAGGTCGTGATTATCAGGTAGATGAATGTGTAAGCAAGGCCAAGCAGTCACCAACAAGAGGACCGTGAAAGAGACATAGAATGAAACTAAAAAGTTCATTACATGGGCCATAACAACTCAACAATGTTGAAGGCTAGTTTTTTAGGAAGTACTAAGCACAAAGGACAGAGCTTGACTAGGAGATGAAAAGCTCCTTGCAGATCCTGACACCCTTTTCCCATGAACACCCATAACTAGGTTAAGGTAAACAGGAATTATCTCCTGTCCTGTTTCCAGTGTTTTTTTTTTTTTAAAAGAACTAACTTTCTATAACATTTCTCTTGAACACCCCCTACCCTGGAAGCAGCAGAGGACAGGAATTTTTCTCCCTTTGTCTCTAACTTTGCATTCAGATAAAAAAGTATATAAGAAAACAGTGGTCTCCAAGTTGTCTGAACTTAGTAAGAAGCAACTAAAATAATATTTATTCATTTAACAAACATTAGTAGAATTATCTACTATTTTCCAGAACTGTTCTAGCCACTTAGGATAAATCTTTTTTAAAAAATAGGCCACAATCCCTGCTTTCATAGTGTATACAAGAGAATATGCAGCATACTACAATAAACAATAGATGTAAAACTATATAAATTATTTAGTACCATAAAAAAAACAGAGCAGAATGAAAGAGGTGAGGAAAGTTTGGAAAGCAAGGCAGGGACGAAATGTAGAATGAGATGGTTGGGGTAGGCTCCAGTGAGAAAATAATATTTGGGCATTAACTTAACGATGAAAAGTACATATGCAAGAACAGGAAAAGCTAGTAGTACCAAGCAAAAGAAATTATACCTTAGTTATAGTGGACCTGGAAAACAGTCATTATGATTACAGCAGAGTTGAGTGGCTCAGATCTTGACAGGGAAGAGCCATATCAGATTTTCTCCTTGATGGTACTTGCAGACAGTGGTACTGGTTAGCAGAAACCTTACCATGATCCTTAGTACTTTAGAAACCTCTTGGATAACCAATAATACCGTCTTACTTTAACCAACTACCAAGTTAAGATGATGCTGGCAAATTCAGGGGGATCTTGAAGGGTAACGGTCCTTAAAACTAAGAAAAAGAACAATTTATTTGACCAAGAAAGGGAACTCAATTTTTAGAAATGTGAATTTCTCAGATGTTTCTAGTAACTTCTTCTGCAAGAGATATTCCATAGAGAGACTCCGGAAGCACTCAGTTTACCCATCCTACATGGTCAATGGCTACCAGATTGGTGGGAGGTAAGAGTATTTGTTCATTGAGAGCTTTAAAAAATAACCACCTGAAGCCTGAACCCCTGGCTGCATTTCTCACAAGTCACAGGTGCTCAAGTGGAGCTGTCCCCTGTCCTGGAAACAACTAAAACATTGGCAATTAAGTGCTGGTGCTTCAAGTCTTTCCCAGGCCTGGAAACCACAGCAGCTCTGTGTTTTAGTTCTACTGCAGTGTTTAAGTTCCAGAGATCACAGTAAATTTTCCCCAGACCAGGAAACAATGGCAAGTCCCTGATTTAGTTTGGATACAGCATTTAAGTTCTGTTTCTCGCTACAAGTTCTCCCCAGAATGGAATGTAATAGAAGGCCTGCGATTAAGTTCCACCAAAGAGTACCTGCAAAAGCTGGAAGAAGTGAGTATCTTCTCAAATGTGCAGGAATCAATGTAAAGATACAAAGATTGTGAAAACTCATGGAAATATAAGACCACAAAAAGAAATAAACAAAGCTCCAATAATGGACCCAGAAAAATTGATGATTTATGAAATGGCTGACAAAGAATTCAGAATAATATTTTTTAAGTTTAGAAAAATCACAAAAAAAGGATAAAAAAATTTAGAAAACAATCCAGAAAGAAAATGAGAAACTTGACAAATAAATACAAACAATTTAAAAAAGAGAAATCCTTGAAGTCAAAAATACAAGAACTAAACTGAAAGTCTCAGTACAGAACTTCAACAGTAGGTCTGATGAAACAGAGGAAAGAATAAGTGAGCTCAGAAACAGAACATATGAAATTACCCAATCAAAAGAGAAAAAGTAAAATGTGAAAGCATTAAGTGAACTAATCTCCATGTACTAGACATGCTTGAAAAAGAGAGAAAAAGGACTGGAAAGCATATTTAAGAAATTAATGTCTGAAAATTTATCAAATCAGCAGAAAGATGGCAGCATTCTGGAATAGGAAGCTTAGAAGTAACCAATAAAAATCAACCCAAAGAAAAAATTCCCAAGACAAATCACGGTCAAATTAGCAAAAACCAAAGACAAAGAATACTCAAAGCAACAAAAGAAATATATCACATTGAACAGAGTCTCAATATGGCTTTCAGAAGATTTTTTGGCAGAAACCCTATAAGGCAGGAGACAGTAGAATGATATATTCAAACTGCCAAAGGAAAACATAACAAAAAACGTGTTATCCAAGAATACTATATCAACCAAAGTTAACCTTCAAACATGAAAGAAAAAGACATTACCAGACAAAGATCTGAGGAAATTCATCAACACCAAACCTGTCTTAACACAAAGTGCTAAAGAAAGTGCTTCAGGCTTAAAGAAAAGTATGCTGACATGTAAGAAGAAAACATCAAAAAGTATAAAACTCAGTGGTAAAAGTCAACATACAAAAAATTCAGAATACTCTAATACTGTAATTGTGGTAATATAAACCACTTATATCTTTAGTATGAAAACTAAAAAACCAGATTATTAAAGACAATAATGACTACAACAATGGGCTAAGAGATGGGCAACATAAAATCTGTAAACTGAAACATCAAAAAATAAGAATGGAAGGAGATGGTATAAAAGTAAGAAGTTTATTTTTGTTAGTTTTTGTTTGTTTTGCGATGAAGATTAAGTTGGTATCAGTTTTAAATAGCCTATTATAACTACAAAACATTTTTGTAAGCATCATAATAACCACAAAGAAAAAATCTATAATGGATACACTAAAAATAAATAGCACAGAAGCAGAACATATTACTAGAGAAAGTCACTTAACCACAAATGAAAACAGCAAGAGGAAAAAAAAATCTACAAAACAACTAGAAACAAAAAACAAAATGATAGTAGTAAATCCTTACCTATCAATAATAACATAAAATGTAAATGCATTAAATTATCCAATGAAAAGACACACAGACAGTTTGTCACTATTAGTGACACATTGAATGTGGCTAAATGAATTAAAATAAAATAAGGTCCAACTATATCCTGCCTACAAAAAACTCACTTCATCTTTAAAGGTACACATATACTGAAAGTGAAGAGATAGAAAAAGATACTCTCTGCAAATGGAAACCCATAGCAAGCGGGAGTAGCTATACTTATTTTAAACAAAATAGGCATTATGTCAAGAATGGTTTTAAAAAAGACAAGGACATTATACAATGATAAAGGGGTCAATGTACCAAGAGAATATAACCATTTCAAATATATATGCACCCAATACTGGAGTACCCAACCATATAAGCCAAATTTTAATAGATCTAAAAGGAGAGATCAGTTGCAATACAGTGATAGTGAGGGACTTCAACACCTCTCTTTCAGCAATAGACAGATCTTCTCAACAGAACATGGGACATTCTCCAGGATAGACCATTTATTAGGTCAGAAAAAAAGTCTTCACAAATTTTTTAAAATGAAATAATATATCATGTATCTTTTCTGACCTAGTCAAATAAAAACAGAAGTCAATGTCAGAAGGAATATTGGAAACTGTAGAAATACAGGGAAATTAAACAACATTCTCCCAAATAATAATGCATCAATGAAGATATTGAAAAGGTAATTAAAAATTCCTTGAGATAAATGAAAATGGAAGCACAATAAACCAAAACCTATAGGATACAGCAAAAGCAGTTCTAAGAGAGAAGTTTATACCAATAAATCCCTACATCCAAGAAGTAGAAAGATCGCTGGTAAACAACCTAATGTTATACCTGAACAAACTAGAAAAACAGCTAATGCACAAACTAGTAAAAGAAAATAAATATCAGAACAGAAATATTTTTAAAAAATAGATTTGTTAAATATAAAAGATCAACAAAACAAAGAGTTGAGATTTTTTTAAGATAGACAAACATTTAGCTAGACTAACGAAGCAAAAAAGAGAAACAAATAAATAAGATAAGATATGAAAAAGAAGACATTACAATCAATACCACAGAAATACAAAGGGTCACAGGAGACTATTTTGAACAACTATTAACGAATGAATTGGGAAATCTAGAAGAAATGGATACATTTTTAAACACATAGAACCTACCAAGATTGAATCATGAAGAAATAAAAGACACAAATAGACCAATAATTAGTAATGAAATTAAAGCAATAATAAAGATATTTCTCATCAAAGAAAAGCCAAGGACCTGATGGCTTCACTGCTGAATTCTACCAAACATTTAAAGAAAAACTAATGTCAATTCTTCTCAAAGTCTTCCAAAACAAATGAAAAGGAGAGAATACTTCCAAATTCATTCTATGAGGCTAGCATTACCCTGACACCAAAATAAGACAAGAACACAACAACAACAAAAAGACGTGGGCCAATATGCCTAATGGAGTTAAATACAAAAGACCTCAACAAAATATTAGCAAACTGAATTGAACAACACACCAAAAAAAAAAAAAAAAAAAATCATTTACCATGATCAACTAGGATTCATCCCAGGGATGCAAGGAAAGTTGAGGATACACAAACCAATAAACACAATACATCACATTATGAGAATCAAGAAAAATAACCAAATGGTCATTTCAATAGATGCAGAAAACGCATTTGATAAAATTCAACATCACTTCATGATAAAAACTCTTAACAATTTAGGTATGGAAGAAACATATCTCAACACAATAAAGGTAATATATTACAGACCCACAGCTAACATCATACCAAATGAGCAAAGGTTGAAAACTTTTCCTCAAAAATCTGGAACAAGACAAGGATGCCCATTTTCACTTTTATTCAGCATGGCACTGATAGTCCTAGCTAGAGCAATTAGGCAAGAGAAAGAAATAAAGGGCATTCAAATTGGAAAGGAAAAAGTCAAATTGCCTCTATTTGCACATGACATGATCATATATCTAGAAAATCCTAAAGTCTCCACCAAAAAATTGTTAGAACTAATAATTCAGTGAAGTTTCAGGATACAAAATCAATATATATTAATCAAAAAAAATCAAAAGCATTTTATATGCCAATAATTACCTAAAAAAGAATTCAAGAAGGCAATCTCATTTACAATAGCTACAAAAATAAAATAAAACACTGAGGAATAAATATAACCAGGGATATGAAAGATCTCTACAATGAAAACTATAGAACATTGATTAAATAAATTGAAGAAGACAGAAATAAAAGGTATCCCATGTTCATAAATTGGAATAATTAATGTCATTAAAACGTCCACACTATCCAAAGAAATCTACAGATTAAATGCAATCCCTATCAAAATATCCATGACATTCTTCACAGAAATAGAAAAAAAAAAAAGAAAGCCTAAAATGTGTATGGAGTCATAAAAGACCTTGAATAGCCAAAGCAATCTTGAGCAAAAAGAACAAATCTGGAGACATCACACTACCTAACTTCAAAATATACTACAGAGCCATACTAACCAAAACAACATGATATACAAAAATCAACTCAAAATGAATTAACAACTTAAATGTAATACCAAAAACTATACAACTACTAGAAAATAACATAGATAAAATGCTTCAGGACATCGGTCTGGGCAAGGATTTTTGGGGTAGGATCTCAAAGGCACAGGCAACACAAGCAAAAACAGACAAAAAGGATTATATCAAACTAAAAACTTCTAAGAGCAAAGGAAACAATCAACAAAGTGAAGAGACAACTTAAAGGCAGAATTTGCAAGCTGCATCCAACGAGAAGTTAATATTCAGAACATAATAGGAACTCAAACAAATTAATAGCAAAAAAAAAAAAAAAAACTAGAAACACACGCACACCCACACCCACACCCACACACACACACACACACACACACACACCAAAGAAAATCCAAATAATCCAGTCAAGGAATAGGCAAAAAAAATCTAAATACACATTTTTCCAAAGACATACAAATGGCCAGCAGGTGTATGACAAATGCTTAACATCAATGATATTCAGGGAAATGCAAATCAAAACCATAATGATGCATCTTACCCGAATTAGAATGGCTGTCATCAAAAAGACAAAAAATAAACAAATAATGAATGCTAGTGGGGATGATGAAAGATACTGTTGGTGGGAATGTAAATTAGTATAGCCATTATGGAAAATTGTATGGTGCTTCCTCAGAAAATAAAAAACAGAACTACCATTTGATCCACCAATTCTACTACTGGGTATATATCCAAAGGAACTGAAAGCAGTATGTTGAAGAGATATCTGCAATCCCATATTTATTGTAGCACCATTTACAATAGCCAAGAGATGAAATCAACCTAAGTATTTATCAACTGACAAATGGATAAAGAAATTGCAGTATAAACTATGGAATACTATTCATCTAGAAAAATAGAATAAAATCCTGTCATTTGTACAAACATGGATGAACCTGGAGGACATAATGTTAAGTAAAATAAGCCAGAAACAGAAAGACAAATACCACATAATCTCACTTAGATGCAAAATCTAAAAAGGTTGATCTCTAAAAAGGTTGATAGAAGTAGAGAGTAAAATAGTGGTTACTAGAGGCTGTGGAGGGGGTGATGGAGAGGGAGTGGGGAGAAATCGGTCAATGGGCACAAAGTTACAGTTAGACAGGATAATAAATTCTGGTGTTCAATTACATAGTAGCATGCAGCTACTACAATGTATTGTATATTTCACGATAGCTGGAAAAGAAGATTCTAAAAGTTATTACCACAAAGAAATGATAAAGATCTGAAGTGATAGACATGATAACTCTCCTGATTTGAACATTATACAATGTTTATATGTATTAAAACATCACACTGTACTGCATAAATATGTACAATTTAATATCAATTATAAACAAAAATATTTTTTGGAAGGTAACCTCCTGAACAGATATACAGTACTTGATGAGGTTTGGAAAACCATGAAAGCAAATACTCTTAAAGAAGCAATCTAGAAGTGTTAGAACCTAAGAGTGGACTAGTCTGGGAGAATAAATGACCTATAATAGAGAGCTATCAACAATAGAAACATCATGGGGAGGACTGGAGAGAGATTGGAGGCAAATCTAGTGTGGTGATCTTCCAAGAGGCTCAGGTATAGGGAGTGGGGTGAGTAGTATTCTGGTTTCCCAGGTTTATTCTTTTTCCCTAGCTTCTGTTCTGCATGTTCCCATGAAGTTTCAATTTTGTTTTGAAGTGTCAGGCTGGCAGGGCCATTGTCTATACGGGAATACATCTGTGCTGACAGCATAGCCTCCCTCCTTATATGTGACATTTAGGAGTGCTTCAATTAAATGATTCTGATTTTTCTCCTCGTGTTGCTGGGGGAAAATGTTAGAATTAATTTGCTTGGACTTGTTGGAGACAGGTGTTTCAATTCCGGGGAAAGCTATAGACACATGCATCTCAGCAGGCAGGAACTTTTCCTCTGATAAGCAGATTTCCACATGTTCTTTTACTTGGTCTTGCAGCACCAAGCCAAATGCATCTGGTACTAACTATCTGTACCGTGGACAAATCCTAGAGGTAGTAGCATTTAGGAAAGCAGAGCTACATGGATTTGGATCTCAACTTCATCTCTTTGGCTGAGACCTTCTACAAGTTATTTAACCTCTCTGAACTTTAGTCTTCCACTGTTAAAAAAAAAAAAGAAGTGATAATCCCTATCAATGATTCTTTTATTCAACTATTGAATACCTCCTTTGTGCTAATCACTTGACTAAGTACAAGAAATTTAGTGATAAATGAAGTAGACATGATACTATCCCTGCACCTACAGGTCTCAGAGTTTAACAGAAAATACCCAGAGTAAATAAATATTTACATGTGAAGTTTTTAAAAGAAAGAAGTAATGGAAGTTACAGGATCACATGAAAGACCTAATCTATTTCAGAAGGATTAGGGCAGTGTTGTTTAAGTCTTGGAGGAGGAATCATATAAAGGTGATAGGAAGGAAGGAAGGGAACTAAGAGGATATTCCAGACAAAGTCCAGAAGAAAAAGAGCTTATGGCCCAACACAGAGCAGAAACAAAGAAAGAATTAACTAAGTGTCAGTATTTGTATAGGTTTAGATATCATTATCATCCTCTTAAGATGGTATCTTCAAGGCTTAACTACCATATTTGACATTTAAGAGAAATTCACACTTACAGTTACTTTCAGTCAAGAAGGGTTTTCTTTTAAAATAGGAGATAAACTGAAATCCCCTATTCAGTATTTTTAATGAAATGATACAATGTTGCAAGTGCTTCTGTCTATGATTACTATAAAGAACCAAGGCTATAAAGTCAAGGCAGCATGTTCATAAATAGTCAAGGCAGCAAAAATGATGAGTACAGAAAAGAAACCATAATAACAGATTTCCAATATCTACCTTCTGATATCATCCATATCTGTCTGATGCCTGACCCTTTATAGTTCAATTTTTACTTCAGAGACTTGTAGAGCTAAAATAACTTTTAGCTGAGATGCATATATCATGAATCTAATTGGGACCAGAGAATCAGCATTCAGAGCCAATTTCCTTTCTGTAAAATTGTAGTCCTAAAATTACAATTGATCACTTTGTTGCAATTGAAGAAACTTAAGACAGAATTGGTTTGAATACAGATAATGTTCATAAGTTAAGGAGATTCACAGCACACAAGGTAAGATTTATGCATAGTGGTACGTGGTTACATTATGAAGAATTATTTAGAATTATCTTAAATAATGATTTGTTTACTTATTAAATGCTGAAATACTGGTTTTATATTAGTAATTGTTAAAATATTGTTAAAACGTTTATGAAATTAAGCATGTTATTCAACACCCTTCAAGACTTATGAGTGTATTATCAAAATATTAAACATTTTATAGTTCATAAAATTTTTTTTTTGAGACAGAGTCTCGCTCCGTCGTCAGGTACCAGGCTGGAGGGCAGTGGCCCGATCTTGGTTCACTGCAACCTCCGCCTCCCAGGTTCAAGCAATTCTCCTGCCTCAGCCTCCCCAGTAGCTGGGACTACAGGAGCGTGTCACCACGTCCAGCTAATTTTTGTAATTTTAGTAGAGACGAGGTTTCACCATGTTGGCCAGGATGGTCTTGATCTCTTGACCTCATGATCCACCCGCCTCAGCCTCCCAAAGTGCTGGGATTACAGGTGTGAGCCACCACGCCCGGCAGTCCATAAATTTTTAATAATGAGGTAATTCTTAAAGTCAGTATCAATAAAACTCCTTGCCTTCCATGGGCTCAGGTTTGCCTACCAAAATCTGAATACTATTCAGACACTGGGTAGAGAATTAGGAAAGCCTGAGATCTATCATTACTGCTGGCTTCCTAGACTGTAATTCAGACCCCTTTCTACCCAAAGCTTTGACCCTTGGTTCTAATTCTGACTAGTTTCTCCATCTTGCCTAAGCTTGGATACTTGATTCTCCAGTTTTACTTTTTGTGTCCCAGTCCTACTAGCTGACATTCAGGTGTTTAACTTTACACTCACCAGGCTGAGTGTATATGTCTTAGCTAACCTCCCTGAACCTGACCTAAATCCTGCCTTCAGCAATGTCTTGATTCTATCCAGCCATCTCCAGACACAGTGCCACAACCTCAGCTCAATCTGTAGAACATGAATTCTCAGACCTCTTCTGTCTACCACCTCTTCCAAGAGGAATGCTGCTAAGAGGAGGTGTCAAAATCGAACACTCTGAAGAGGATACATTTCCTGGTAGGAGGAGTTCACATTTAATGGTGTTTTACTCTCTTCTACTATTTCCTAATCCATGTTACTGGCATAACAACAACAAAAAAGACCAGGGCCTGCCTCAAAGTAAGCTGTAAGTTTCTCTTTTTTTCCCCCCCACAAGTGCATTCAAACTTCAGCTTTAAAACAAAGAAAGAAACTCCTCTTGGATATCAGGTCTAAATTGCTTTGTTCCATTCCAGCTTTGCTAGAGCTATTGCTTTGCACACTACCTCAGCTGATAAAATGGGACGATGGTTGCCCGTCCCTAGATGTTACCTGTGTATACAGTTCCCTTGAGATCCTCTCTAGGGAAGGAGTGGTTAGCAGAACCTGATTTCTTAAAATGTCACATTATATAGTATATATCTGCAGCAAATCAAACCTTGATAGCTTTTTAAGACTGCCACTTTGTTGATCCAATTTTCACCACCAAATATGCATTTCATGTTATGTTATGTAGATGAGATTGTACTAGTCTTCATGTTCCTAAATAAAAACACAGAATTCTTTGGCAACTCCCTGGGTTATACAATCTACGCAAGGCAAAAAGTGGCTGAAATCAATACTCTACAAACTTTCATTAAGAAAATGTTCCCACCCTTACATACCCACATCAGAATGACATCTTCAAGGTTAAAATAACAAGAACATATTCTCATATACTTTTGTATGCATTTCTGAAGACAGAAAAAATAATAAGCCCCTTGTGGACTGGATTGTTGTCTTATACTCCTCTATCACTTTCCAAGAACATAGCAAAAGGCTGTATTCTTTCAAATATTGTTTGAATAGAAATGAATAAAGAATCCTAGCAAGATGGATTAGTATTCTTAAAAACAAAATAATAAGGTGGCGGTAGGCACTTCCAAGAATTACACACAAAAAAATCCAACCCAAATTGTGTGGGCAATGATGAAAGTTATTTCCCTCTGGTAACTGGTTTGCGGTGGTCTTAGAATAGTTATTAGCAAACCACAGTATAACCAGCTATCTAGTTTACAATATCAGTGGGCTCAGGATTAAGTGTTATTACAAGTGGGTCTCCCGGGGTAAATTTACATATATTCAACAACCACAATTGTGTGAAAACAAATTTCTATAAACACACATTCTTTTGGTTCGTAGACAACCATTATTAATCCAAGGTCAGTTTTTCTAATCATTAGAGAGGTTGAGGCCAATCGCCTCATACTTTCCTCCTGTGACTTGCTACACAGGTGAGATCTCACAAGCGTGAACATAAAGAATCACCATGATCAAGAAATCCCAAGTCCAACAGACCTAGGAGCTTAGGTAATAGAAAGATACAAAGTTCCCATGAAGAGAGGAGGCACCAAAAGGAGCGTGGGCATAGGAAAACCCCATCCATCTATCTCAATTGTGATTGTTCACTGTCAACAAATACTTGAGTACTTACTCTGTGCCAAATGCTGTGGATAGGAGCTGAAAGGATTTCCTGGAACTCAAGACTTTCAGTGCTAAAGCCAAAGTGATTGGTATTCCTAGACTGTAAATAATCTCTGCCCTCAAGGAACAGATGGCTTAGGCAAGTGATATGGCTTGGCTCTGTGTCCCCACCAAAATCTCACCTCAAACTGTAATCTCCATAATCCCCATGTGTCAAGGGAGGGATCTGGTGGAAGGTGATTGGATCACTGTGGTTGTTTGCCCCACAACCATCTCGTGGGTTCTCACGAGATTTAATGGTTTTATAAGTAGCAGTTTCCCCTGCTCTCATCTGTCTCCTACTGCCTTGTGAAGAAGGTGCTTGTTTCCCCTTCTGCCATGATTGTAAGTTTTCTGAGGCCTCCCCAGTCATATGGAACTGTGAGTCAAGTAAACCTCTTTCCTGTATAAATTACCCAGTCTAAGGTATTTATAGCAGTGTGAAAATGGATTAATACAGTGATAAATTAAATATGAATAAAAAACAAATGTTATAAAGTTAGTTATGGATATAAGTACCATGGAAAAACAAAATAGAAATATCAAGAGTACTTTCTGAAAGCCTATAGTTCTCAGTACTGGCTGCTCATTTTTATTATTTTTTATTAGTTGAGTAAGTTGAGGCACAGAACGTAAAATTATTTGCCCTAAATTCTCCAGAGATTCTGATTTAATTAATCTAGGGTGGTGATTGGACATGAGTATTCTTTTTTCAGTGTCACAAGAGACCCTAATATGTAGCCATTGTTGAGAGTTAATGAACTAAACCCATCCCTGAAATATGGAAGGTTAGAATCAGGTAAGAGGGACAAGGCAGGGAAGGATTATTCATTTTAAAGGAAATAGCATATGCAAATATCCTGAGGCAAAGAAGCATGATCCTTTAGAATACAAAGTGCAGTCCAGTATAGACAGAACATATGATGCTGAAGGGAATATAATAAAAAGTGTGGCTGGAAAGGTAAGTGAGATTCAGATACCGAAGGGCCTTGAAAAGCATTTTCAGAAGTCTAATCCTGTGTAATGAGAGGAAAGTTGGCAATTGATAGCCATAACTGCCTTCTAAGTATTGTTTACTTTTATATTAAATACCTTGTTCTTCCAAATGCTTTGATGACCTTGGACAGTCAAGTTGTCCTTGAGCTAAGTTTCAGAACATCTGTTCTAGAGCTGAGCAGAATGAACAGCAGGTGTTAAGTAGTGCTGATGTACAAGAAAATGGGAGTGTGGAGGGGTATGGGAAATTAGAAAGTCCACGTTCATGTAAAGGGTGCAGGCAAAAGTCAACTTCAGCCTATTGTTGCCATTTGGGAATATGGAATGTAGTTAGATGATTATATTTAAATGAAGGGAGGGCGATCCTTTAATTTTAAATTAAGTCTTCCAGAATTTAAATATTGATTCCCAACGCTGTACAAGCCAGTCAATGCACGCCTG
The DNA here is from genome assembly GCA_963573385.1 of Cacajao melanocephalus. Classification (NCBI taxonomy): domain Eukaryota; kingdom Metazoa; phylum Chordata; class Mammalia; order Primates; family Pitheciidae; genus Cacajao; species Cacajao melanocephalus. The sequence continues at coordinate 16,193 of CAUYLG010015947.1, forward strand.
TGGTTTCAGTCCCAGGGAAATATTTGGAGTTTCAGGAAGGAGCTAGAAATAGAAAAGGATGAGGAAAAAGACAGTAAGGAATGCAAGAGAGGCCAAGGAGATCATGTGAAGCAAAGGAACAACACAGAGTGAAAGAGAAGGTAAAAAAAAGTATTTGCAGTGTTGCTGAAGGAATATTAAGAACATGGTTTCCACTACCTAACTCAAAATTTAGTTTTGTTACAGTTTAAGATAGATAATAGAGGAACAAAACTGTATGTGAGAGACATCCTAACTAGCAAGATAAATTTTGGTGGCTCTTAAGGTAGAAGCACAGGCTCAGGAGTCAGATTGGCATTTAAACACTCCTCCTGCCTTATGTTAACTGGATTACCTTAGCAAATTAATCTACTTTCCTTTGTTTGTTAAATACAGATAACAGTATCAAACTCTTAGGGTTATTATAAAGATTAATTGATATAATATACAATGAATGTTTAGTACAGTTTATGGCACACTTTAAACATTTAGCAATTGTTGTTATATCTACTATTATCAGAGAAGTGGCCATGAGGACAATGGACATCAGGTGTATTGGACAGATATTAAGAGGGAAGAATTTATAGAACTTGGTTAATTGAATATAGTTGTTGAGGGGGCAGGGGAAGAAGGATCACTCCCATATTTCTGGCATGAACAACTGGGTAGGTGGGGGATGACTTGCATTAGAATAAAAAATGGAGGACAAGGACTACTTTTAGTAGGAAAAATTATGTATCAGTTATAAAATTCGTCCCTGGGAGACATTGAGATTGTGCCCAATAGGCAGCTGGCTATTTGTATCCAGAGCTAGGAAGGAAGAGTTAAGATGGAAATATATTCCTACAATTAACCAGTAGAAAAGTGGCAAGTAAAGCCTTGAAAATGTATTAGATTAATACCTGGGTGATATGACTTGGCTCTGTGTCCCCACCAAAATCTCATCTTGAATTGTAATCCCCGTAATCTCCACATGCAGGGAGGACCAGGTGGAGGTAACTGAATCATGGGGGCAGTTTCCCTCATGCCTTTCTTGTGATAATGAGTGAGTCTCATGAAAGCTGATGGTTTTATAAGTATCTGGCATTTCCCCTGCTTGCATTCGTTCTCTCTCCTGCCACCCTGTGAAGGAGTGCCTTCCCCTGTGACTGTAAGTTTCCTGAGGCCTCCCCAGCCATGTGGAACTGTTGAGTCAATAAAACCTCTTTTTTAAATAAATTACCCTGTCTCAGGCATTTCTTCATAGCAGCATGAGAACGGACTAATACAGTGATGGACTAATACATATTAATAATATGCACAACAAACCCCCATGACACATGTTTATCTATGTAACAAACCTTCACACGTACCTCCAAACCTAAAATTAAAAAAAATTGATTAGCTCATGAAAAACAAACTGTATAGAAAGAAAAGACAGTCAAGCACAAAGAATGAAAGGGAAAAATGGTTTTTGTTTTTGTTTTTATTTAGAAAAAATGTGTTAAATGAGAAGAAACTACGCTGCTGAGGCTATGGATAGGAGGAAAGTCTTGTCTTTGTGCAGATTTCTCCAATGTTAAAATGGTTAGGAGGGCCCAAAGCAAGCCTTCCTCTTGGATTCAGAATGGGAGAGGTTAAATGTCCACAGTGGTGCTCTGAACTGGTAAGTGTTAGAGATGGCATCTGTCCTAATAGAAGAAACAGAGCTGAAACAAGAGGGATCAAATCAAGTGGACAGTAGTAAGCCTGGTTATTTTTCCTTTTCGTTGTTCTCTAGCCTTTAGTAAAGTTTCATTCAAACATTTCATCTGTGTGTCACCTCTGCTATATGGTAAAATCTAGTGTTCATGGGTGCTTAGGCCAGTATTAAAGCATGTCTCCCCTCTCTCTCTCCTCCTAAGCTACTCTAGTAGCAGGGGGCAGTGAGGGGACCTCAGGGGAAATAGCAATAGCTCATTGTATTGCTTCTTACCAGCAAAGCTCTGTTTTGATGAGAAACCCTGAGTTTTATTTTATCAAGGCAGGTGACATGTAATCATGGGAGGGGGCCTGAAGTGTAGATGTGAAGGGAGACTCAAAGTCAGCCCCAGTCCCACACAGGCTATGTCTGTCATGCTAGAAGCAATCTGGGGAATAGATATCAGTGAAGAGTGAGGAATGGAGCAGTGCAGTTTTAGGTTTGAATCCGTCTTAGCAGTCCTAGAAGTAGGTTCAATTCATCTAATGTTCAGAGCTCATATTTTCAAGAGATGCTCTTCAGTAGAATAATATCTATCTTTCTGTATTTCATAAGATCAGAAATAATTTATGTATGCTAGTCACAGTGGCTCACACCTGTAATCCCAGCACTTTGGGAGGCTGAGGCGGATGGATCACCTGAGGTCAGGAGTTCAAGACCACCCTGGTCAACATGGTGAAACCCTGTCTCTACTAAAAATACAAAAAATTAGCTGGACATGGTGGCACATGCCTGTGATCCCAGCTACTCAGGAGGCTGAGGCAGGAGAATTGCTTGCACCCGGTAGGTGGAGGTTGCAGTGAGCCGAGATTGCGCCATTGAACTCCAACCTGGGCAACAAGAGTGGAACACAGTCTCAAAAAGAAAAAAAAAAAAGAAAAGAAAAAGAAATAATTTATGAAACATTTACACTGTAATAGCACTCAAATGTATCATTAGATGACTACAAGAAACCCAACTTAAATCTACATAAGCACAGTAAAAAAGTGTTTGCACATGCAAATGAAGAGTCCGGGCTGTAATAGTTGTCATTAGGACTCAGTTTCTCTCTGCTGTGCATTTTGCTGGGTGGGCTTCATTTTCAGGCTGTGGCGGTCCTGGGAAACTGTAGAGGAACATTACTGTCATCTGTTGCAGTACAAAAGTTTTGCCTTCCTAAAAGGTCTCATACATGTACTGGGACCCAGACTGACCACTCAGGTCATTTAGATTGCCATTACCATTTTAATAATAAATAACCGGCCCCTTGTATAGTAAATCAATATCGTTATGCCTAGAGGTCAGATCTTACTCTTGAATCAGTCACTGGCCAGGTGTACGGAATTACGCTAATTATCATATCTTGGCCCACAAACCTTCACCTGGACCAATGATTATAGCTAGATTCTGCTCTCACCTGTTTCACATTAGAAACTGCAACATTTGTTAAAAGAATAGAAGAAAGACAATGCCTCAATGCCTGGGCACAATTTCCAGAAAATCTGGTTTCATTGTTAGAGATGGAACCCTAGTATTAGCATTCTTTTAAGCCCCAAGGTGGTTCCAATAGGCCTCCAGTTTAAGAATCCTGGTCTAGGGGCACTCGGTCCCCTGATCAGCCTGGACACCATCCACTGTGCCAGGACTAGACCCTCACCTAAATCACTTGTACTAGATATGGAAGAGGGGTTGTTTCCCCAAACTAATCTGAGATACAGCTCCTAAAAACAGCAGGGATGGGTCATAGCAGGCAAAAACAGAACATCCTGACCCTCACTACCAATGTATTTTGTTGCCATGTTTTCAACGATCTAAAATTAGGTCATGGTGCTTCCATATGGACAGCTCTAAATGCCATAGGGAGCATTATACTAACTGCATAAATAAATACAAGGTCCTTTAATATCTAAACCAACATTGTTTTTCATTAAAGAAAAATATAAAGGGAGTCAGAAGTACCAAATGCAGCTTGGCGCTGTAGTGAGGGGATGGGTCATGGGATGAGGGGAAGCGGAGAAGGAAAAGACAGGAATGTGTCACAGCTCCTCTACATTTTCATGGGGGTAAGGAAAATATACTTTACTCATTTAGGAATATTTAAATGCTATTGTTCTTGGAGAATAGTTACTAGCAGGAAGATACAGTGATTAAGGGAGTAGAGTTCAAGATACGTGGCTAATGCTAGGATTCCATATCCCCAAGGCTGAAAGCATACAGGGAAACATTCCCAGACAAGCCTTTAATCTTTGCAATGCAGTATGCTTCAGGAATTTCCACTTATTGTTCTGCATGTCACTAAGCTGCCCTCAGAAGTGCAATGAAGCTCAGCTTTCACACACAGGTTTTGATGCCAGTAATGCCACACATTCTGCATAATTATAAGGAACATCCATCTTTTGTCTGTAGCCCAAAATCTTGTGGTTTGAACATCCAGCCAACCCTATGGCAGCTTAAAATTTGCATGGTTTGGGAAGAAAAGTTCTAGGTGATCCCTTGGAGTGCAAGGCCAAACATTCTCATATTCCACCCCAGTGGATTCGGTTCTTATACGGCAAGTCATGCATTTCAGGTCTCCACCCTGTCTCAATGCTTGAGTTTTCATGTTGGAAACAGAGAAACTCTTTCCCTCAAGTGGTCATTCCAGCTGCAATGGGCACTAAATGCTTCAGAAACAAGAGTCTAATACTGCTTAGCTTGTCACCCATGTTGGTGACATGTTTTAAATCAATGACGTTCTCTACAAATATTTGCTTATCTACAAAATATATTTGACAGTGAAGGTCTTCAAGATATCAGTTAAAGAACATCATGGCAGATACTAAATATAAAGCCTCTTACCTGATGTTACTGAGAAGTGCAAAATTTTTAAAATATTTTTAAAAATACAAGTGGTTTCTAGGAAATACTTGAACTGAGTAAAAGAAGGACCTGAAGTTTCTTTTATCTTTCTTTCTTGAAATTAACACATCTACATGTAATTATATACATCTATATATTATATCTATTTACTCTGGAGAGGGGTAATCATCCCTTTGGCAGTCTGGTACAGCTACTGGACTCCTTCCCAGAACACACTGTAAAAATCAATAACAGACAATGCATACTATTATAAAGGAATAAAGTATATTAGAACATATAAGTCCAGGTGGAACTCATGAAGGTTCACCTGAAGGTTCTGTGGTTCTAGGTGAAGAAGCTAATCTTATGTCACCTCCCTATAAAAGTTTTATTCAAAGGCAGATTTGAGGCATTTAAACAAAATATGTTAGAAAGTGTCTCGGCAGGGGAAACAAATTTAGGCATTCATAGGTAGATAATGGGCACACCAGCAGGAAGGGTGGCAGTGAATCCGTGAGTGGTGGGGGCTGTGGCAAAAGCGAGTAGCTTCTCTTAAGGGCCTGCAGATTTTGCTGCATGGGAATGTGGGCCCTGTATGGCCATGTCTCCCTAGATTTTTCAAGAGAAGCTAGGCATCTGGACTTCTATATAAACGATTCATATCTGTTACTATTGGCTGAAGAAAAAATGAACATTTTTTGGGACAAAGGAAACATATCTTTTACTAGATTTGTCAGGAGGCAAACTTCAAGAAAGTATGAGAAATTGGAAAAAATCAATTACATTTATTTTAGTGTATGATTTTACTAGCAGTATCTTTATTACATTTATTCGTATAATAAATCACAGGAATTAATTTAAATTCAGTTTCCTCTCTAAAGTGATCACATGCTACAACAGAACAATTGGTGGCTTCTAGAATGTTTTAATTCTTCCAACAAACATTTATGTGCCAAGTAATATACAAGCTGGAAATAATATACAGATTAAGACATTGTCTTGTTTCCAGAGCTTACAGACTAGGGTGGAAAGAGTTGTAGCAAGATATTATAATACAATGTGTTAAGGCCTATCAAAGAGATATGAAAAAGTACAAAGGGAGTAGGAGAGAATAAAACATCTTCCCAGGAGATTGGGAGGGATTCTCAGAGAGATCTCTTTGAGTAGAGCTTTGTATCAAGAAGCCCAGTTTATTTAATAATCTAATAGGACATGATGAAGAATTGGACTTTTATTCTGGAGAAAATAGAGGTTCTTTAAACAATTCTGAACAGGATCAACACATTCAGATTTTTATGATTATTCTGACTGCAGTATAGAATATGGCCTACAGGCGGAGACAGAGTAAAGAATGAAGACTCACAAGATGATAATGATTTCAATAGTTCAGACAGAGAATTAGAGCAGCTGCAGGACCCATGAAACAAGACTACTTGGTTAAAAAGATAGGGGATAGAAACAAAAGAACCTGGCAGCTGATCGTATGCTTATAGGCAGGGTGCCAAAAGAGAGGAAAGAGTTGAGAATGACGTGCAGGACTTTCTAAGAGAGATCGTCTAGTATAAAGGTGAGGGAATAGTCTCAGGAGCCAGATTACCTGAGTTCAAATCCTACCTCTTCCACTCATTGGCTGTGTGACTTTAGGCAAGTTTTTTGTCCTCTCCCAGCTTCAGTTTTGTATATATGTCAAGTGTTCTTACAATAGTGCTTGCATCTGTGCCTAAAAATTACTGTTGTTATTAATTACTATAATTCTGGTTAACATGGAGGTTTTATTCAGTTTGTTTTAGAAGACACTGCATTTGAAGTACATTTAGAACATCCTAGGTTAGCCAAGTTAAATATGTGGATCTCCAAGGTCACTCAGGGACCAAGGCTGATAGAGTCAATACTACCTTCAATACATAGCTTCCAGTTTTTTCCTGGGCATTAACACCTGCCAACATACAGGGGACATGAGGATCATACATGACTTTTATGGACCAGGATACTTCTGCTCATTTTCCCTTGGCCAAAATATAATCAAAGGGCAACACCTAACCTCAAAGACAGCTGGAAACGGTAGTCTTGCAGTGTGTACACATCACATTTTAATGATAATCTGGCTGGTTTTTTAAAAATTAATAAATATGTAGATCTCAAGTCGAGAAGAAAGTTTCATTAGCATGAAGAGGATGATTATGATCTTTTATGCTTTTAGAAAAGGCCAGGGTTTGAGTCTTCAGGACACCATTGTTTAGTGAGAGGCCAAAAAAAAAAAAAACTGCAGAGAATCATAAGAAAGGAAGGGCATACAGGTAGCAGGAGAAAAACAAGAGTGGTGTCTAAAAACCAAGAGAATAAAGGACTTCAGAAAGACTGTAGTCAACACAGAAAATGCTACTGATAATAGAAAAGCATCTATATTTAACAATTAGAAAATCTTTAATAAAGTAAAGATTTACTTTGTTAAAATAAATTTAAAACAATTTCTTCATATTTGACATACAGAAAACACAAATGAGTTTCCATTATCCGTCTTAATTTAAATGGAGTTCTTGAGAAAGAAGAATGGAAAACAACTACTAGATTGAAACATATAAACAATCTATCTTTGTAGGTCAAAAAAACATTAAATTGGACAATTTTATATAATTCAACTGCTGAGTAACTGAAAAGCTGCTTCAAGTTAAAAAAGGTACTTGATCCTATTGTTTGTGTTATGATGCAAGAACAAAAATTATCCCTCTCTTCTAATTTTCCTTAGAAAATTAGTTGATAATAACCGCCAATATTGTATTCATACAAATAAGAGGTAATGATATCTAAATGCCTTCCTTACTTTGTATCCCTCTCTAGTTATTTTTCTTGTCACTTTGCCTTTGAATCTAAAAACTGCAGGGATGAAACCTGAATGCAAAAGTAATTTGAAGGGAAGAACAGTCACACCTTTCCAAAGAAATGTCTTCTATTACTAATAACATTGGTGTTATGAAAAGTCTGGTTATTTTGGCAGTGTAGAGTATAAAGTGAAAATGTTAAGAGTATTGGCTTTGGAATCAAGTCCTGACTCCACTACTTATCAGGTATGAGGTCCAGGGAAAATTTCTAACTCTTCAAAGCCTCCATTTTCTCTTGTGGAAGATGGAGAGGAGACCGCTCTCAGGATTCTGTTAGGATGGGGGAGACCTTGTATGCAAGGGGTTTAGGGAAGTGCCTCCTAAAACAAATGGTAGCTTATGGCATTTCACTTTGTAACTCTCTATACAAAGAGTAGATGAGCATGAAAAGGTTTGAGAAAATTGTTTTTAGAAGAATAGACATTTTTAAAAAATTAGTCTTATCATTCACAAACAAAAACCTCTAAGTTTTTGTAGTGTAGCCTTATCTGTTCACTGGTACCCTTCCAAAAGAGCCAGCAGCCAGATTCATAACTCCTCAAGACACAAGGGCTGGATGCGTTTTGTGCTTCTCATCAGCCTTGGGGCTGGCCAATGTGTCCCTTCATAACCAGTGAAATACATGACTCATAAAACAAAATCCCTCAAAATCTATACCCAAATAAAAGCCATATAATTAACTACTAAAACTTATGCATAAATAATATCGCTAATCATATACCATAGATAACTTTACCTTATCCTAAAATTTTCTTATTAACTTGATACTTTCCAAAGGTTTAAAAAATGGAATTATTATTTAAAACACAATTCTCTTTCATTTTACATTAAATTAAAGCAAAATAAATTTATAACATGCTGAAACTATCTGGTTAAAAAAAAAAGTTCATCACCTAAGTTTTGAAAATACATTGGTGGTGTTTCATTTTGAGTGTAAAACTGAATTTTAAAAAAGGCCAAAATTTCCCAAACCTGTTATTTACTTTGCATTTTTCTGAAAGATTACTATGCTTTGCTATTGGCAAAATGGTCATTAAAAATGTAATATAAGACTATTCAGTGAAATGGAATCCCATAAAGTATGACAGTATTATGGATCTTAAAGTAAAGCCACTAGTGCAGATGTTCCTAATCATACTAAAAATACAAATTCACAAACCAGTTTGTTCCAGCTACAGAATAATTTAATTGAAAGAGTGGTTATAATTTAACAGTGTGAATAATAGTTAAAGCCAAGGAGGTAGTGAAACTGCAAGGAAATATAAACCTACAGTGTCTATGCCAAGGAAACTGTTCTAAATTCTCAAGGTTCAGAAATTAGTTCCTTTCCTTGCTACAGGTAGAAAATTATTTGAATTAGCCAAGACCTGCAATGGACAAGCACATACACACACATGCATGCTAGGTCAGTAGCTTTCGCCAATAAAAACACCTATCTAAATCCAGAATATCACTTAGTCTCTTTGGCGAAAGTTAAAATCAGACTTCTCACTAGTTTAAATTTCTTATTAAGAAATAGATGTAGTAGGTAATGTTATTCAGAAGTAAATCAGCATACACAGTAAAACATAAGCTCTAAGGACACACAGGATTCTCTTTGCAAATACCGGTCTTGGCAAAGAGCCTCCTTTATGTACAGAAAGCTTTGTTCCTTGTTTATAGCAACTCTCAAGGCTACAACAGGTAATTGTGTGCAGCTAATTAGGTTCCAAAACGATTGTGTTCAAGCCAGGAGTATTTTATAGCTTGATTCAGTGAAAGTAGGGAACTATATTAGCAAGATCATGTTATAAAAACTCATTCTCCCACAATTACTGATGTTTCACTCTAAAAAAGTATGGATTTTAACACTGCAAAAACTTAATATCATTCAGAAGTTCATTCAATGCTTAATAGCTATCAAAATATATAGAAAAAAACACAATTAGGAGAACTCTTGTCCAAAGATATCCAATATGCTTATTTCCCAAAGCTAATATCCATTTCTTTATCTAAATTGTTTATTCCAGGTCACAATATTCTTCCAAGAAAGCAAAGTGACATCTACTCTGCATAACAGAGGAAAGTCAAAGGCAATACATTACCTTGGGTCACCTGTTGAACTGCCAACATTATCCCAGACACAGTGTCTGGAAGCAAGTTTTCTTTCAGATTGTAATGCAGTGCCCAATCCAAAATGGGTAGTCGCCTTCTACACCACTGTATAATATCTTCACACTGGGGGGTATGCATCTTGCTCCAAAGCATGCTTTTCTTTTTCCTCTTTGCTCCTGTCATTTTTCAGATTTCCTCTTGAAGAAGCAAACTTCTCTAAACAAGAAAAAAAATCGTTGCAGAACACCTCCTTTCAATGCCAAGCTCCAATTCATCTGTGGTTTACAATGTCAAAATTACCCAGAAAATAAGTAAATAAAAGAGAGAGAGAGGCAGAGAGAGAATAACAGAAGCACTTCAATATATGCAGCTGGGCTGTATGTCTTTTTATGATACAGCTAATTATTCTAGATTTAAAAACTATAGATTAAAACCTTGAATTCTTATCTGAAGGAGAAGTAGTTCCTGTTCATGTAATATTTTTTCTGGTCTTGGAAAAGTAATGGATTCAGTGTTAAGTTGGTCTACAGCTCTCTCGCCAGTAATTCCCTTTATATTCACTGTAGTCTTATGTTTTTGGCTGCAATCCCAATGGTTAATGAGGTAGTTCTGGGCGTGTATTGGAAGTGGGCTGGGCTATGCTAATGAAACCAGGAAACATCCAGCTAGTCCAGTCTCTCCCTACAAGCTATGCAAAATCATAAAAGTGCCAGAGGGATCTGTTGTGCAAAACATATTCAGAGAATCCAGCCCTATTTCTTTGGGAGCTAAATATATTCAACATTATCAGATGACTGGCAGTGCTACAAAATTCAGAAACTTAACAGGGCATTGCTAAAGGTCCTTATCGTTTTTATTCCCAGGCAGATGAGGTTTTCATTCATACAGAAACATTAAGATAGCTACTGCCCAGTCTGGGAAAGGAGTAACTAGTTCTCATAAACAAACTGAAATTTCATCTCATGGGCTAAGAAAATAAGTAAAACAATGAACAAATATTTGTGACGGGAGATTTTCTCTGTCTCTGAAACTGTTCATTCAGTTTTCTCCAAAGGTTTCTCTAAGTCCTAGAATTCATGCTATTGTAACTGAAAGTTATTGAGGAATGGCATATGGTTCAAACTATTGTTTGAAGTGTTCTTAGCTATTTTTTATGGTGCTGCCTTCTTTTTGCATAACTTTTGGGGGTAAGTGTTCTCTTTTAAAGAAGGGGTGCTACATTTTATAATAGAACAGACTGTCAAAGATTTTTATTTATTTTATGATCATTTCACTTAGCCTCCAAAAGAAAAAAATAAAAGACTTAAATCTATGAACTGTGCCATTGGAATTAAACCAAAAAGCCAATATACTAACTAAAATTGTGGAGTCAAGGAAAAGAATACCATGTATGTAGTTTGCTGAGCCCTTTTTAATGCCCATCCATTTGGAGAATAGAAATCTGATTTCTGGAAGCCTTTATAATAACAAAGTACTTGGATCCCTTGGCTACTTCTAAGGGCCCCTGCTGTACTTTTTCCTATTGTTTTTAAATTAAAGTGAAGAGTTACTCTCCATCTTCTAAAGATGACATCTCTAGCTTTGTATCTATGCAAAAAAAAACTTTCTTTTTAAATCGAATGAAGAGACATGGGGGGTGGGGGGACTTTACTTGTACTTACAAAATAAAAACTGCTTTGTTTGTATAATTGTTTACATTATATTAAATGTCTAAACTATTCAGTAGTCCAGGTTTGGGGCCCGTAGGGAAAGCCCCATTTAGAGACTAAGTTATAGCATTTTAATCCGATCATCTTGGCACGAGAGATGGACTCACCAAATAATTGTAAATTCACTCTTGAAACACTATATTGCTTTTCCTTCACAAAAAGCAATCAATCTTTACTTTTGTTTTATATATTCCATTTAGTGTATATCCAAATAAATTCAGAAGCAATACATACATTGATTATGTATTACCTTTATAATAAAAATAAACACTTGAGATTTTTAAAAAATCCTATCTAGGTCATAAATTCAAATGTATGTTAACAAAATGAGAAAAATAATTGAAAGCTTAACTGAAATAACCAATCGACATCTATTATTTGTGTAATTTCAATCATTTTAAAATTTATGTTAAATTCCAGTAACAGAAAATTCACAGGAACAGGATTTTATGAATTCAAGGTGTATAGAAGTACCTAAATCATATAGCACCAGCAATTGTTCTAAAACATTTTAAGATCAGGAAAGGGTAGAAATTAGTTTAATAAAATAGTTTTGAAGTCTCTCAATTTAAAAATTTCTTAAAATTAGAATAAACCTTTCCTAAAAATATTTTTTGAAGCTTAAATCTAGAATTCCAATGCCGGATTTTTTTTTCAAATTCCATGTGCACATGTATTATTTTTAAAATGCCAAAAATCTCACTCCAGATTATAGATCACTCCTATTTATAATCAGCAATGCCAGAAAGAAAGAAAAAACATTATGAAGAAATTTATTCACACACATAAGATTCTCAGAGTAACTTGAAAAGCCTGTAAAATTCAAGAAGGATAAGTGTATTCATTCAAAAGTTTCAATGACTAAAAGTAGCTTACAGTTCAATACTATGTACCATCTATATGGAATATCTCTTCCTAATCATCTGGGAGAATACCTATCCAAATAAAAAGATGAACTTGTTGTCTTCCACTTCATACATGGATTAACAGAAAGATTCTTTGTAAAATCTCATTTCAATTACATCACTGATATGTTTGAATTTCAGTTATCTCCAATATCAAACTTAAACTCATTAGCAGAAGCAATGCAGTCCTTCTCTGCTCCTCTACCCACCTTCTACCCACTAGCTTCTCATTAACCGTAATTCAGCAAGTTTTATTGAACAATGTTAATTTGATAGACTCTGTATGAAGTGCTATAGAAGAGGGAAAGGAAAGCAGTAGATAGTATTTCTATTCTAGGAGTTACTATTTTATGAAGAAAATCAATAACTAACTCAAGGCAGAGTGTGATAAATAACAGTCAAGTCACCTAATAAGTCATACAGGAGCTCAGAAGATGGAGAGTTGCATGCCCTTTGAGGAAAAACAAGGCATTTCAGCCTGCCAAGATTCTCTTGCAGCAGGTAAGTATGCTCATGATCTCCTGCCCATTATTTTTATTTTATTTTATTTTATTTTTTTTGAGATGGAGTCTCGCTCTTATCACCCAGGCTGGACTGGAGTGCAATGGCGCAATGTTGGCTCACTGCAACCTCCACCTCCTGGGTTCAAGTGATTCTTCTGCTTCAGCTTCCCGAGTAGCTGGGATTACAGGCACACTAGTCTATTTCTATACTAATTTCCCCAGTTACATGGTCTTTTACATATTCTGCACATTTACTCAATGTTTACCTCTTCCATGAAACTTTCCCTGGTTTCTCCAGTTTTGTTCATGCTATATAATAAACATTTAGGTAACTCTTGGTTTATTTGTGGATATAGAGCTGCAGTCATTTTCACTGTTTATTGGTTTTCTTCCTTTAAATCTATTTCATGTGATTTTTATCCAGTCTGACTCATGAGATTGTACATTCCTTTTGAGTAAGGATTATTCACATAATTTGCTTTGCTTCTTTTTTAGAATCTAGTAGAAGGAGCTGCAGACATTGGATTCACTCAGTAAGTACTAACACACAAATGTTCCTACTCCCAAAAGTAGCCAGAAGGCATTTGTCTATCTCATCCTGGTTTCCAGGTTGTGCTGTTAAAGAATCAAATAACCAGGTGGAGAGAAAATGAGAATAGAGGTTCTAGGAGAAAAATAGGTTGAAATTTTATCTTTGTTGGCTCAACTTCTCCCAGTTCTCTTACAATCTAAGGAAAGTTCTTTTTTCAACACATTTCTTTTTTCTATTATAAATCTGGAGTATGGAGAGAAGAAAAACCAGATGGGAAATGCAGAAGAATCAGAGGAGACAAAGGGCAGATAGAAGCCCTCATGGGTTGGGGCTTCAGAGAGAATTTTTAGAGGGTTGGCATGTGAGGGTCTCTTGGGCAATTATGAAGTGTGAGGGAATTTGGCCAGGCTTAAGTGAAGAAACAGACTTTTGAGAAATGTTGTACAGGTTATAAATTGAATCACGTTTAATGGTTTCTGAGAGACATAAGAGTGAAATTCTTTTCACAATACTCTTGAATACTTTTGATTTTGACATGAGGCTTCTTTGAATGTGGTATCTGTGGAGACAGGGACACCTAAGGTATTGATTTATATCCAGGTTCCAATGAAAAATATAGATCAGACATTGGAAATTATCAACCCCAAACTCATACCTACCTCAGGAAGTTGATATATAGCATTTCTAAGAAGAGGACAGTGAAAGTTCTCATCTGAGTGGGAAAGTGAAGTCTGATACTAAGGAAGGCCATGCTCTGCTCACCAAGCCACATAGCTGGCATGGCGATACACTCACACGAAGTGGGTAATTTGTATTAAGTCTACCAAAAAGAGTACTTTTTTCTAATTTACCCAAAGTTTCATGTAGGCAAATCCCTGAATCCAACCTCCGCTTTAATTTTTCCAATTACTAAAACTAACAGGCTTAGAAAAATAACCTATTCCAATTTTCTAACATTGTGATTGTTAGAACATGTTTTCCCAATTATTGAGGCAAAATCTGCTACTTAAGAGCCTAATCCCAATGACACATAACACATAATTAGTTCTTCAGTTTCAGGCCTAATTAATTTAGTATAACTCTCTAAAGAGTTCTGATAGTTCCTGGTGCTATTTATTTCAAAAATACTCTTACATTCAAATATGGATGCACAAATATAAGTTAATTAGAGTCCTGAACAGTACAGTTAATGTTTTCTCATGATAGGCCAACCAGTACAGTAGAGTGAGCAAACTTGTACGTTCTTAACAATGTTTGCCAACGTGTCTTACTTTGCTTTCTTTGGCTTAAATAGAACTTTCCAATATGTTTCTTTGGTGTGTTTTTTTTTCTTTCTTCTATTATTTCATATTCTGTGATCTATTTTGATACATAACAGGGGCCAAAGGGATACAAATCGAGTGAAGTCACAAAATGCCTAGGGGCTAGGTGCAGTGGCTCACATCTGTAATCCTAGCACTTTGGGAGGCAGGGGTGGGAGGATAACATGAGCACAGGAGTTTGAGATCAGTCTGGGCAACATAGATCTCATCTCTAAAAATAGAGAAATAACTAAATTAAATGAATTAATTAATTAAGTTGGGTGTGGTGGCTCATGCCTGTGGTCCCAGCTGCTCGAGAGGCTGAGGCAAGAGGGTCACTTGAGCTCAGGAGGTCAAGGCTGCAGTGAGCTGTGATCACGCCCACTGCATTCTATCCTGGGCAGCAGAGCAAAATCCTCTCTCGAAAACAAACAAACACACAAAAAAACAGCACTTAAAAAAATGCTTAGGGAAAGAATCACTTATATATTCAAACATACATTTTACAGTAATATATTTTCAAAGAAATTATTTAAAAAATAAAGAAAAGAGGGAGAAAGAGAAAAAGGAAAAGGAAGATGAGAAAGAAGAAAAAAGGAAAAGAAGAAAAAAAAGAGAAGAAAGGCAGGGAAGAAAAGATAAAGCAAAAGAGAAAGCAGTAAAAAATAATTAATTAATTGAGGATTAATAAAAGCCTTTTCTCATTTCTGACTAACAACTGATAAACAATAAGTAAAATAAACTATGGCCACATCATGGCTTATGAAGATTTGAAGATCCTTAAAGAGAGATTTACCCAATAAACATGCAGGAAATTCATCTCCCTAAGGACTACATAATTGTGTGTCTGTAACTTGCTTTATCAATCCTATTTCTAGAAACATTAACCTCTGTGCTAAAGAAAATATGTGTATATTGGAAGATTATCATTCTGCCTCTCTTTTGTATTCTCATTTTGCAACTACATGTACTAAGTTCCTTCAGTTATTCATAATATGATATATTTTTCATCTTTTTACTTGTATTTATGTCTTTATATTTAAAGCAGGTTTCTCTTAAGTGGTATATAGTTGGGTCTTGCTTTTTTTTAGTCCAATGTGACAACCTGTGCTTTATTTATACCATTTACACTTAATGTAACTATTTATGTGGTCGAGTTTAAATCTACCATCTTGCTACTTCTTTGCATGTGGATTGTGAGATTTTTTATTCTGGCTAATGAAAACATGAACTGTGATAAAAACATGGAAACTACGTGAGTTCCAAAGATTACTCATTTAATCATTCCCCAGTGTCCATAGATTCCTCCCATTCATGTACACATCATTACTTAGTCGAACATTCTGCATGTGCAGATTTCTGAGGCTCTCTGTCAGTGCGTCTCTCCTCTCTCTGGTACTCTGCCATGTGAAATCTAGCTGCTTTGGAGTCTCCAGACTCAGCTCCTTCTCTTCAACCTGTCAAGACTGCCAGCCTCCTCCTGAGTTCCCCTTCACCCCCACTCTTTTGCACCATGGCTGCAAACTTTTCTAAAAGAAGATGGAACAGTCTTAATGCTTATTTTGTTTATTTTCCATCTTTCCAAGATTACTGTCCTCTACTGTCTGATGTCCAAAATCTTTCCACCATTGTTTTATATATTGTATCAGGTTATTTTTATTTGTTTCAAGCAGGAGGTTAAATCTAGTCCCAATTACTCAAAATCGTCTAGAAATGGAAGCTATCCATTATAAAATGGCTTTTTTTTTTTTTTTTTTTAAACAGAGCCTCTCACTCTGTCACCAGGCGCCAGGCTGGAGTGCAGTGGCGCAACCTCGGCTCGCTGCAACCTCTGCCTCCAGGGTTCAAGCAATTCTCCTGCCTCAGCCTCCCGAGTAGCTAGGACCACGGGCGCACGCCACCACGCCCAGCTATTTTTTTTGGTATTTTTAGTAGAGACAGGATTTCACCATGTTGGCCAGGATGGTCTCGATCTCTTGACCTCATGATCCACCCGCCTCAGCCTCCCAAAGTGCTGGGATTACAGGCTTGAGCTACTGCGCCCGGCCTAAAATGGCTTTTAAACTGTACAACATTATCACCTTCCCCATGACCTGCTACAGCTTGGCAATTTTCATTTTAGAATGATACCAAAATTTAACACAGTTTTTAGCTGTGTTCCAACTTTAAAAGCATAAACAGTACCACATAATTAAATTTTAACTTTTTCCAAATCCACCACTGTTTGAGAAATTCTCTGTACTTTTTT
Organism: Cacajao melanocephalus; assembly: GCA_963573385.1. NCBI lineage: Eukaryota > Metazoa > Chordata > Mammalia > Primates > Pitheciidae > Cacajao > Cacajao melanocephalus. Next base: position 32,919 of record CAUYLG010015947.1, read on the forward strand.
ATGTAGAAGGTTTTCATAAAAATTTAAGCACAATATTTTATATTAAATCTTGTCTGATATTTGGAAGCTAGCCAATTAATTCATTGTATCAAAAAATTTTAAATCTGATTTTATTAATACTGATAATTATGCTTTTCATTTAACCTATTAGCTATTCCTCTAAACACTGTTATCTATACTAGTCAGCTGAGGTGGTTATAACAAAATACTATGGACTGGGTGGCTTAAATAATCATTTATCACTCATGGTTTTAGAGACTGAGAAATTCCAGATCAAAGTGTCACCTGATTCAGCTCTTTGGTGAGGGCTCTCTTACTGGCTTGCAGATGGCCACTGTTTCTGTGCATTCTCACATGACAGAGAGAAAGAGGAAGAAAGCTCTCTGGTGCTTCCTCTTATAAGGGCATCATTGCCACCATGGTAACCCTACTCTCATGACCTTATCTAAGTTTAACTGCCTCCCACAAGCCGTGTCTCTAGATTCCATCACACTGGGGGCTAAGCTTTCAATATATTAATTTTGGAGGAATACAATTTAATCCATGGCATTACTAAAAAACTGATTAAGAATGCTATATATAAGCCTTTATTAAAATCATTCATGAAAAAGAAAAACCAGATATATTTTCTAGTCCTTGTACTTCATATCAAAATTTATTCCTTAGTAGGCACTGTTTGAGAACAATCAAATTGAATTTTTTCATGTTGTCCAAAAAGATATGGAAGCTCATATTAGACTAATTACTGAAATCAAATATATTATGTCTTCAGCAGTCATGTAAATTTTCCATATAGTACTTCTATTAAAAGATATTGAAGTTTGTCTAAAAACTTCATTAGTCTCTGTCCCTGGATAGAGAGTTCCTACCTGAAAGGGATAATAATTGCAGGGAAAAATGGACTATTCAAAACTATTGTGTTACTCAGAAAAAAATGGCTAAAATACTCCATAGAGCCTATATTGTTCCAAAGGGATAAGTCCAAAAAAAATTTAATGAACACTGTCAAATAGTGTTTGACATGTAGGGGGAAATTTCAAAACTAGGAAAAATTCAGAACTAGCCTCTATCTTGTAATGTTAGCCTCATTAAATTTCTTCAAGTTGAAATAGTATCAGAAGGTCATTCCTAATTAAAAGGAGACAACTAATGTGAAAATCATTTTTACAGCAGTTCTAAGATATAGTCATTCAGCTTTTTATGTGCAAAGTAGGGAATTATTCTAAGATGGAGGGCTTATAATTATTTTTGGGTTCCCTCTTCCTTACAAGGAATGTTTTTTAAGACAATTATTGTGTCCATATAAATATGAATAAGTGTACAAAGTTAAAAATAACCAAACTACTCTCATGTATATTAATTAGAAATTAAAACTCAACTTTTAAAGTTGACTTTAAAATTTTGCTTTTACTTTCAAGCTTTATGGCTCTGTATTCTGTGTCAAAGATCAATAGAGCAAATTGCACAACACACTTTGAATTTTTCTCAATATTTTTCTTCATTTTTTCTGATTAAATCATCAAATTACTGTTATAGACAATTTGAGAAAGTATAGAAAAGCATTTTAAAAGATAAAGAAAATATGTTCCATAATCACACTGTTGATTTAAATGTTGGTATAATTTGTTCTAGCTTTTTAATGTGAAATATCTTTCGTTATGTAGTTGAGGCATTACTATACATGCAATTTTTTATTTCACTGAGATTTATATCATAAGCTTTTGTCATATCATCAAAAACTCTTAGAGAAAATAGCTTTTAAGGACTGTACAATACTTCTTCACAAAAATGTACCATAGTTCACTTACCCAAGGAGTAGAAACTGGTTACTCCCAATTTTTTTTATTATTACAGCTAACACTAGGGTAAGCATCTCTGGGAATAAATCTTTATCCAGATTTCTGATTGTTTCCTTAGAACGATTAGGGTCCAAGTGTCACAGAATTATTGCTAATGATGTTATTTTTGTTTCTATGTGCCAATGAGGCTTTTCTGGGTCACCATTTTACATGCCCCTGGACCTATAAAAAACTCATCTTTTAAGGGTCTCACTCAACACTGTTGTGTATTGACTTCCACAACACTTAACTGATGTCTAGTTTTCTGGATCAACTGAATTTCCAGTAAGAATTTAGAGCGTTCATGCTTTTCCAGGATCTTAAAGCCATGGAATATATTTTTCTTTTGCACTTGTCTTCTCTTGATCATTTACATTCCACAACTGAAAACCTAATTTAAATATGGGTTACCGCTAATGTCTTGTTCCCAAACAGTACATAATAATATTCAGAAATTTGCAGTGCTCAAGCTTATTTGTCTCAGGAGGTCAAATTGAATGGCCAAGTATAACTCAGACAGTGGGGTCAAAGTACTATTGTAGGAAAAGGGACAGTGAATAATTATAAGGTACTCATTTATTGAAAGATGCAGAACAAGTTTATAAGCCATTTTACTTTCTTGAAAATGCAAAATTTTAAGAAACTTTTTAGACTCTCCACAAAGCATTCTTTCACTTCAAGAAACAGCACATAGGGAATAGTTCCAGAGTTCTCATTCTCCTCATTAATTAGTAACACAATTGAAATTTACTCTAGATGTTTTAAAGTTTACATTGCACACAGATTGAGATGATATTTTGTACCATATTCACTATATTACTAGCAGTGAAATACATACACTAGAGTAGATAAACTAATCCTTATGGAACTTTACTTTTTATTCATGTTGAAACGAACATAACAAAAAATAAATATTTGAAGTGTAGTAATATGGAACCAGACAACCAACCAGCACATTGGCAAGCAAAGCTGAAATTCAATCTCAACAAAGCCAAAACTCAATGCCAACTTTTCAAGGTCTTCGAGGGAAGAATTTAGATAAGTAGAGTACCAAGGACAATGCTTGGCACACAGGAGAGGTGCCGATAAATGTTAGTTGTTAGCTTCCATAAATTCATTAGTTGCTAAGATAATTTTGATAATGTTTGAATCTTTCAGCAGTTCTGAGTTGTTTTTAATATGCCTCAATACATTAAAAACATAAGAGAATAATACCATATATGTCTTACTTCTCACCATTATTCAATTTGAATGGAATGTTTTCCTTTTCCTGGGATGGACAATCTTACCCACTTTATAATTCCTTTCAAACCTGTCTACTTAGCTGGTGAATTGAAAAACAACTCAACCAACCCAAATGCCCATTAATGATAGATTGGACAGGGAAAATGTGGCACATATACACCATGGAATACTATGCAGCCATAAAAAATGATGAGTTCATGTCCTTTGTAGGGACATGTATGAATCTGGAAACCATAATTCTCAGCAAACTGACACAAGAACAGAAAATCAAACACCGCATGTTCTCATTCATAGGCGGGCGTTGAACAAAGAGAACACATGGACACAGCAAGGGGAGCATCACACACTAAGGTCTGTGGGAGGGACAGTGAGGGGTTGGGAGCTGAGGAGGGCTAACATGGGGAGAAATGCCAGATATAGGTGATGGGGAGGAAGGCAGCAAATCACATTGCGATGTGTGTACCTATGCAACAATCCTGCATGTTCTTCACATGTACCCCAAAACCTAAAAAGCAATAAAATATATATATATAAAAACAACCCAAATCCATCTTTGTCAATCATGTGTCAACACAGATGAATTAGTTCTTGAATTAAAATACTGAAATGCAGAGCTGAGAAGAATTCTGAAGCATTATGTTCAGTAAGAAAGTTTGCATAGACCCATACCTGCCACAGGCATTAGTGGATGTAATCACAACATAGTGTGAATCTATCATTACTGCTCCAGGAATTTTTAGTCTAAGGCAATTCCTTATGAGAGCTAGCAGAAACATTTTCTCATATTTTCATCTATATATCATTTTAAGCAAACTGACTCTGGGTATAATCTATAAAAACAAGATTTTATTGCTCTTAAAACTAGGGCCAAAATAAGAAGTAATAAATATGTTTAGCAGTACATAGTACTTATGTCTATCAATCCTTTTAGATGTCCATAAAGAAGGAATTATTTTTATGGGTCGTCTATTTAAAATAAAATATAATTTAATATATATGTCCAAAGTTTTCTACCCTATAAATGTTCTTATTATTTGTAGTCACTCTCTTAATAGGTTGCTTTAAAAATTATGCAGGATGATCAGATTTTTTTTGACACATTTTCTATACTCAAGAAAGACCTTAGAGTTCTTAGATCTTCCTTGAGGAAGAGATATACTTCAAGATACTTAACTGGGATTGTAGGAGTCTTTAAAACCAAGGAGCAAAGATATAAAAGTCCCAGGTCTAAACTGCCTTTCTTGAATGTATTCTTGATGTTAGTAATAAGGCAAATTGTATATATGACCTTTCCCACATTCTAATCAAATCTTGTGTAGATAATGAACAAAAAAGTGAATATAACAGAAGTGACTATATCATATACATTAATAAAGCAATCTCTGAACCTGATGAGCCACTTTGGTTACAGAATAAAGGTTATTTTCATATCCCACCTCCATTCTCATGAGCACTGTCAAATGGCAACCAGTGGAAGACAGAGAGCTTGTCAACTTATCCATAGTGAAGAAAATAAAGAATACCACCCAAGAATATGCCTTTTATTTCTTCTAGCCCCAGGATGATCATCAGATAAGGAAAGTGAAATAGAAAAAGAAAGGGAATATAATGTCTCTCCTATGAATTTTTAATTCCTTTACAGAGTCTTCTTATTTTTGTTGATAATGTAATTAGATTGAAAATCAAATGGATAGATTCAAGAATGTAGCAGTGGTAAAAGCAACATAGCAAAAATCTGGGGGCCCAAAAATGTCAAAGAGGAATGTTTTCATGTGACTACATATATGGTAATACTATTAACACTATTACAAGAGAGACAGAGAATGAGAATCTTGGAATCCACCACAATAAGGTGATGATTAAACCCTAGGAAATAATACCAATAGAGTGAAGTATGGGATTAAAGATGGAAAAACATCAAATACAGAGAAAACAAAGGAAGATGAAGGCTTAGGAAAGTACGGAATTTAGCTATTAGAAAGTTGCTGAGTTACCTTTGGAAGAGGAGCTTTATTATAATGCTGGGTGCAGAAACCAGATTGCAGTTGAAGAGTGAATGAGTGATAAGGAAATAGGGGATATGCTTTCAAGAAGTATAATCAAATAGGGTGCAGAGAAAGCTTGAGGTTTGTAAAGGTAGAAACCTCTAATCATGTTTATACGGGAGGAAAAGACATGGTAGAGAGAAAAAGAGTGAAAATGAGGCAGGCAGGGTGATGCCAGATGGAGCAAGTCTGGAAAGAGGCAAGAAGTAAAGGGATAAAGGGCACCAATTACAAGAGCATCCTTTAAAAAGATAAATATATATTCCTCAGAGAGAAGTATCAAGTAAGGAGAGAATCTGAGAGAGAGAGAGAAAAGAAATTGAAGTTTTTTTGTTAAACTGCCCCAACTTAATTGAAGTAATAGTTATGTATTGCCAGATTTAGCAAATAAAAATATAGATCACCTAGTTAAACTTGAATTTCAGATACACAAGAAAAAATTTTAGTGTAACTATGTCCCACACAATATTTGGAATATACTTACATAAACAATAAATGATGTCGTTGTTCATCTGAAATTCAGTTTTACATGAGACATACAGTAAAAAAGTCATTCATCAGACACACAAATTTAATGGGCATCCTGCAGATTTTGGTGTAGTGAATTGGATTGGAAATACCATAACAGAGTTCAGGGCATGTTCTACCCCTGGCCACCAGCTTGCTGTGTTATCAGGGAGCACATCTGTCAATGAAAGTGAGTAGTAGTAACAGTCAAATGGGGTTTGAATTCCAGTTCGGCCACTTAGCTTTGTATTCTTCTACAAGTTTGGTTGACAGAGGATTAAATGAAATAATTTACCTGAAGTACAAAGCACAAAGGTTGTCACAGAGGAAGCCGCTAATAAATAGTAGACACTGGCGTGGTGAGGAATGGCACTGGGAAGAGAGGCTGTAGTTGTTTGTTTTATTCTGCATATATAGAAATTTTACGTAGTAAATAGTAACATCAGAACTATTTGTAGTAATACTGACAATCAGTATTAGTTGGGTTTCAGAACTGGTAAGTCGGACACTCACATTTAAATAGCCCTTCTTGCACTAACTCTTAAAGCAACAGTGTCATCTAGTGGCTGTGAAGGCAATGACGAACAATTAAGAACACCTGGATAAAACTTGTGAGGTTTTTGTCTGCACAGAAGTTACTGAATTTATATCAGTGATGAATGTTGATTGTAATATTTTCTATAACCTATTACATCAACTCATCTCATTTTGTCTCATTAAAATGATGCACACTCTACAACCTGAGGGCATTGGGTATCTTCTGTCCTTACCTACCTTTATTAAAGAAATATACCAGGAAGGTTTAATTATGAAATTACTCAGATGGACTTTGGACTTCCTGGGCCTTCTCCTAATTCTATTATTCCCTGAGAACTTTGGCAGAAGGGGAGGAAAAGTGAGCAAAGCTGGAAATATGAAGCTTGAGGCTTTCTCAATTACCAGCTTCAAATTGCTTTTCATTCTATTTAGGTTAGAGGTTTCTATTTTCTTTCTCATGCAGTTAAGAATATCTATGCTTTTCTTTTGGAAAAGAAATTTTCCCCAAACACAATTTAAGATATAAATGTTTGGTTACAATTTTTGTTTCTGTATTAATTGGGGACCAGTGTCTATTTCAGATATATTATGTAGCTTCTGTCTCAAGGGCTTTTGAAAGAGAAGAGAGATTTATAGTTCCTAAAGTTATGCATGTAAGTAAAATTTTCAGAAAGTAATGAATAGGGAAGTTTTTGTTCACTTCCAGAAATGTCAAGAAAAATTAAGTTAAGAATCCCAAGTAGCTTTTAGGGGAGATTTCACTCTGCCCCCATTTAATCTATTTGTTATATGAGAACATTATAGAAGTCACAAACTAGAATCCCATGGCCTAATGGTCAAAAGATGGTTAAATTAAGTAAACTTGGCATTAAAACTGGTAATATATCAACTCAGATACGGCTCAAGAGTTATTAATCAATGACTGTTGGGAGTATTTCCTGAGTTTGTGAGAAATACATATATTTTAAATATCAGTTTGAAATCAGTCCTTTTAAAGAACCAATCTTTTTTAGGTATATTTTTTAAGTCCCCAGACAATAATTTTCAATTATCAAATATTTCTGTGGCTCCTAGACCTTTCACAGTTTTTTCTTCCCCCAGACTCCCCTTCACCCAAAATCTCTCCTAAATATTTCATAGCTGACACTGTTTCACAATATTCCTAGACTGGTGGGAATTCTAATTTTCTTTTTTCCTCTTGATAGGAATGAGTAAAGATATGAACATGGATAATTTATTAGAAACTGCATGCCAGATTCCTTAAAGTCAGTCCTAAATATGAGTGAGAATGTACCTCCAGTAATATTTCTTTCCATCTCCTCTAGTTCTCCTTTTCCTCTTGCTGTTTATTTTTAAGCCCTCAATGAATAGAGCTTAGACATAATTCTACCTTGCAGAAATTCCAGGAACTTGGACTGGGCATGGTGGCTCACGCCAGTAATCCCAGCACTTTGGGAGGCTGAGGTAAAAGGATCACTTGAGACCTGGGCATTATGGCAAACCCAGTTTCTACAAAAAAATAAAAAATAAAAATATTAGCCTGGCATAGTGGCTCACACCTGCAGTCTCAGCTAGTCAGGAGGTTGAGGTGGAATGGTAACTTGAGCCCAGGAGGCAGAGGTTTGCAGTGAGCCAAAATCACACCACTGTACTACAGCCTGGGTGACAGAGGAAAACGCTATCTCAAAAAAAAGGAAAGAAAGAAAAAAAAAAAGAGAAAGAAAGAAAGAGAGAGAGAGAAGGAAGGAAGGAAGGAAGGAAGGAAGGAAAGATGGAGGGAGGGAGGAAGGGGGGAGGGGGAAGGGATGGAGAGAGAGAGAAGAAGAGAAGGAGGGAAAGAAAAAGGGAGGTGGGGGAGAGGGAGAGAAGGAGGGAAGGAGAGAGAGAAAAAGAGGGAAAGAGGAAGAGGGAGAGAGAGGGAGGGAGAGAGAGAAAGGGGAGGGAAGAGAGAAAAAAAGAAAGAAGGAAGGAAAGAAAAAGAAAGAGAAAGAAAGAGAGAAAGCAAAGGAAGGAAGGGAAGGAAGAGAAGGGAAGGAAAGAGAAGGGAGGGAGGAAGGAAGGGAGGAAGGGAGGAAGGGAGGAAGGAAGGAAGACTGTTTAGCAACAATGACAAGCCTATTCATTGAATGAGAAGATTGTTTTCAATTTTTCCATTTGCAAAAAATATAGGGTTTTCATTCTGGTTTGGCTGTTTTATTTAAAAGCATCAAATACTTCAACATTTAATATCTGAATTCCTTCATGGGACTTGAGAATGAAGCAAGTATTTTATGAAGCTGAAAAGAAGGCAAAGACAGGTGTCTTTCACTGCCAAGTCTCTGCCCCACTTTCATTAAAAAGAAAAAAAACAGAGGGCCACCCCATTTTAATGCGTGCAGTAACAATGACTACGTGTCATTGCTTTAGTAATGGCTAAATGGTAGGCAACTCGTCTACTTCTGAAGAGACTTGGAAGAGCTTCCTAATGCACTAATTAATGAAGAGGTTGGTGGCCCACCCTGAAAAATAACAGCTTTAACATTCTAAGCAGAATTAAAAAGAAAAGTTTGTGATATGTCCAACAGACTTTCTTAAAGCCAATTAAGTTATAGAACTCGTGAGCTCCAACATATATTCCTAACCAACATTTCACACCCAGAAAGATGGTAGTCATCCATTGAAGGGCATGAAAAAAACAGATACAAGAACTTTCAGAGAATTGAGGATTATACTAGTTAAAAAGAAATTAAACTAAGTTAATTAGAAAAATGATTTCAAGATTCACATAAACTGGTATTAAATCTATTCTTCTTGTTTCTGTTTTCTGCATCTGCCCCTGATCAATTTGAAATAAGCTGATGTTTCTGGAAACCCAGATTAGAATATCATCCTTAAACTTTTGGAGAAGAGAAGAGCCCAGGGACAGAGTGAAGGCGGTAAAGAGAATGGAAGGCTGTTCTGGGGGCTGGAGGACAGTACCTCATTCACATATCTAAAAAGTAGTATGTCTGTAGCAACAAGGGAGTTCAAAAGATTGTTGTGGCAATTCTGGCTTTCTGGAGGACTCTATGACTGAAGCATAGGTGGACTGAAAATAAAACACATTAAACTATACAGAGGTAGGTGAGAGTTTTAGGTGTGGTTTGGGACAAGTTGCTTTATCTTTTCAGCTTTGAGGAACATATTTGCCAGAAAGATGAGATTTTGGGTTCCATGCCCCTCTCCTGCATTTTCTTTTTCTTTCTTTCCCTATCTTCTCTTTCTCTTCTTTTGAGACAGAGTCTTGCTCTGTTGCCCAGGCTGGAGTGCAGTGGTGGGATCTTCACTCACTACAACCCCCGCTTCCTGGGTTCAAGTGATTCTCCTGTCTCAGCCTCCCAAGTAGCTGGGATTACAGGCATGTGTCACCATGCCCGGATAATTTTTGTATTTTTAGTAGAGATGGGGTTTTGCCATGCTGGCCAGGCTGGTCTTGAACTCCTGACCTGAGGTGATCTGCCTGCCTTGGCCTCCCAAAGTGCTGGGATTACAGGCATGAGCCACGGTGCCGTGCCCCTCTGCCATGTTTTCTAAGGGGAAAGCTGTCTACTGTTCTTCCGCACTGTTTCTTCAGTGGCCTATTTCCCTCCTTTTACTCCTGATGTTTCCTCTTCTCTTCTGCACTTATCCTGCTTTGCCTTATTGAAAGGATCAATCTGATGAATCTTAATTAGGCTGAAATAAATTTTCCTCTGTTTGAGGGTTTCTTTTTCATTAGGGTCTCACCAGGATATCAAAAAGCACAATTTAAATACAATCAGGCAAGACTGTGGAAGCATCTTTAAAACCGAAGGCATTTTCCACCAACTTGGAAGTATTCCCAATATAATTCAGTTCTCCCAATGAACATTAAGCACATTCTTGGCTAGAATTGTCAAACCTTAATTTGTCAGTAATCACAAGCTTTCAAAAATGCATAGCCTTTCTTGAAATCACAGGAGCCCCAAGAGATCAACTCATTCAATCATCTGTATTCTCTAAATGCTTTTCCCCTAGTAAAATCAACATTTTGTTTAGACTGAAGCTTCATAGAGGTGTATTACAAGCATGTTAGGCATAGGCAGTGTCTGATTCTTTTATATAATGCTTTCAGCCTTCTGGATGTCTGTCAACAAACACTAGCTTCATGAAATAGGCCAATTTAGGATGTCTGAAAACATCATCACTAGGTCTCCCCACTCCTTGTCACCTATTCAAGCAGCCTGGCACTCTGATTTCCCCAAATCAAACCAATGGGATTTTCTTAGGTGCTTCTGAAATTCAGCAAGACATATTTAACCCAAAAAACTGGTTATGGGGCACATGCCCTGGAAAATCTACTGGCAAAATGCAAAAGGGAGTATCTTTAATATTGTAAGGAACATAGTATGGTGTAGTGGAAAAGGGCTTTTTTTGTTTTTAACAATAAATTATCCCTTTCATGAAAAGTGAAGTTTGGAATCATTAGCAAAATACCTGGTATCATGTCATCACAGATTCTCTCAGTTTCTCTAAATATTCCTCTAAAAACGTAATGTATCAGAATTTTCATTCTGATTATACAGACCCTATATGTAGGGAAATAAAAAATAGCATATTTTGGTTAGAAATAAATTTTTTTTGGTTAGAATCTGAAAATGCTTACATTGAAAGAATTGAGTTCCATGAAAATTTCTGTCAGGAAAGTAACCCTTTATTTATTGCATATGTACTTTAAAAATACATTTGGAGAAACAACTTAATTTCAGATTCATTTTGTTTTTCTTAATGAGTCATTCTGGTCCTAGAAGAACTTGTCAGGTTGAAAATCTTGGGTAGTTTTTTCTATATTACACACTACCAACATTATACAAAATAATAGATGACTTCATATATCTACTTTTCTAAAAAATGACATGAAGACCCATCGCTGTGACTATGAAGTTCTTATTATATCAAAGGAAAGCCATTGTAGTAATGTCAGCTAATTCTCTGACCTCCAGTTCCTGCCTAGCAGTGGTAAAGAATCAAAACAGGGAAGAAAGACAATGCTCACAAATGCGCACACACAGACACAAGCACACACAAGCACATACACACACAGAGTTCCCTGTGTCATACGGCATTTGCCTCTTGCCTGGAGATCAGAAACCAACCCTACTGGCTCTATTTTTTTCCTTACGGTTTTAGGATTTAAAATAATCCACCCTAAGCTGCAAATTGGAACACAGTGATTCAAAGTGCCAGACTCTTAATCCTTCAGGAGACAAAAAAAAGAAAAGAAAAGCAAATTCATTGCTGACACAGTCACACCTTATTAAGTGGTCGGTCCTCTTCCAAAAGTGCTCCTTCTGACTTTGCAACAGCCTCCCCATATGTGATTTTGGCCTCCTCCCCATTACAAGAACCTTCTATCCATGTCCCTGTGTCTTTGCTATCTGAGACTACAACATCTAAGGAAATAATTGTTCAATTGTTAAAACCCCATGTAAGACTAGTCTAAAGGAAGAATTAAATTTGTAGAGGAACAGCAATGAAATCATAGTAATCCAATGATATAAGGATATAATTCATTCCTCATCAGAATGCATGCCTTTGCTTATTTTTTGCTTTCCAATGGCCTGCTGAGCATCTCCACTTATGTCCAGTTAGCATCCTTAATTTCTCATGTCTATCATAAAATCAAACTCATCCTTTCCCATCATATCCAGACCCCTTTTCCAAATCTCTTACCTTGCTACTTGGCACCCACATTCTTTTTTTTGGAGATGGAGTCTCACTCTGTTGCCCAGGCTGGAGTGCAGTAGCACAATCTTGGCTCACTGTAACCTCTGCCTCCCAGGTTCAAGAGATTCTCCTGCCTCAGCCTCCTGAGTAGCTGGGATTACAGGCATCTGTCACCATGCCCAGATAAGTTTTTGTATTTTAGTAGAGACCGGGTTTCACTGTGTTGCCCAGGCTGGTCTTGAAATTCTGGCCTCATGATCCACCCACCTCCCTGGGATCACAGGCATGAGCCACCATGCCCAGACTACATTCTTACAAATACCCAGATAAGATCCAGATAAGATGGAAAGCTCCTAGCTATCCATGTCTCCACCCTTCCCTTTGCTCTTTAATGTAGAGTAAGTTGATTCTGACTCTAAGATAAAGGTCTTCTAAATCTACTTCATGTTCAGTTCCCACGGAGGTAATCTCAACTGTCATTTAGTGTACTCATGCAGACTAGTTTTATAAACTCAATTTGGTCTTTTTTCTCCTTGCTTGCTTATATCCTCTTATCTTCCGCACTGCTGTCATCACCTTTTGCCATTCTCTGTTCTGTAGTATTGAGTATATGCAAAGCATAAGCTTCTAGAAATTCAAGGTCTTCCATGACATCTATTGCAAACATTGACTGAACACATACTATGATGCCAGGCCATGTGCTTTTCATAAATTGATTCATTTAATCTTTATAATAACCCCCTGAGAAGGGAGTATTTTTTTTATGTTACAGGTAGAGAGGTCACTGATAGAGGCCCTGAGAAGTGAGGAAACTTGCTTCTGGTCCCACTGTGGTAAATACAGGAACCTAAGCAAAATGTGCCAGGAACAATCAGGGAGAAACCATGTTCCAATTAGAGGGAACTGCATAGAAAACCCCAGGTGGGGATAGCATGGGAGCTTCAGAGCAGTGAAAGGAAGACAGCTGGAGGAAATTGAGCTTAAGTAAAGAGTGGCAAGAGGTGAGACGAGAGAAGAGGTTAAAAAAAAAAGTTAAATCACAAAGTGCTTATGAGGCATGTCAAGGAGTTGTCTAAAACATAACTGGCACCCAACAAATGTTTCTATGTATGCTTTGGTTCATAGCAGCTTATTCACATTAAACAAAAATTGGACAAGCCCAAGTTGGAGAATGGATGAACAAAGTGTATTACACTTATATTATGGAATACTATTCAGTAACAAAAAGGAACAAACTCATGATATATGCAACAATATGGATGAATCTTGAAACCATTATACTAAGTGGAAAAAAAGTCTTGCAGAAAAGAATACATACTGTATGATTCCTTTCACAGGAAGTTCTCAAACAGGCAAAATCTATGGTGGAAAAAAAAATCAGAAAAATGGTTGCTTGTCGGGGGTGAAGGGGTAGCATGAAATTCACCAGGAAGCAGGGTTGCCAGATGAATTTTGAATTTCAGATAAACAAAGAATTTTTTAGTACAAATGTGTCCCATGCAATATTTATGACATTATTATATAAAAAGGCATCCATTGTTTGCTAACATTCATATTTACCAGGGCATCCTATATTTTTATTTGTAAAATCCAGCAACCTTACAGGGAAGGGACATGAGAACATTTTTGGGGGTGGTGGCAATGCTCAATATCTTGATAAAGGTTTGGGAAAGCATTTGCCAAAGTCTTATAAATTTGTGCATAAGAATGTCCATGTAAAAAAGATTAAAACGTAAGTATTTAACTCTAGTTAGTGATATGCACACTGAAATATCAGAAGGGAAATATACCGATGTTTTCAACTCCAAAATGCATAAAAAATAAGATAGACTGATGACTGAATAGAGGAATAAACAGCTATTTAATAAGGCAAATATAGTAAAATGTTAATTATAGACTCTAGGTGATAGGCATATAGGTGTTCATTGCAAAGTTCTTCCAACTTTTCTATATGTTTGAAAATTTTCATAATAAAACGTTAGAGGGAAAAAGTCCTGCCCTACCCTCATGGAGTTTACACTATAGTGGAGGAAGACAGACAATAAATAAATAAGTAAATTGTAGAGTGAAATAGAAGGTGTTGAGGAATGAGAGAAACATAAGGGAAGGGCCTTTGTGCATGTTGGAGTGGGTGTCATAATTTTAAATAAGGTGGCCAGAGAGGGACTTCCTAAAGCTTGTGGGGAAATGAGCCAGAAGATCTGAGGGAACAGGGATCCAGCAGAGGAAATAGAATATGGAGAGTGAGACTGGCAGGATTCGAGCAGGGAAGAGCCTGGTCTGACATTTTAAAGGAACCCCTTTCTGGTCATTGTGCTAGGGACAGATAAAAGCTCTTTGAGGCTTTGTCCATCCACTGCTAAGTTTGGATAACATCTTCCTTATGAGAAGTAGCAATAAATATTTGTTGGATGAGCAATTAGAAACATAAAATGAAAATCTTTCAGTGAGATATGGATATTTTATCCCTTGAGGTAGTACTTTCTTTTTCAAACTGTTACTTACTTGAATGAGGCATTTTAATTGGTCAGTTTTGACACATTTTAAATGCACTTTGTTGTCCTCTATTTGGAAAGATAAAATAATAAACCACAAGTAACCCCTGGTTTCTTCAGTCACACCAGAAAGAAATCATAGGCTTTTTTTAAAATTAAAGTGACTGGAGGCTTTTTCTAATTTTACTAGGGGAGGGATGGCCATGATCCAGCTTCCCTACTTTCCAATACACTCACTTTCTTCCTCTCTCTCCAAATATGTATCAAATTACTTACAGGAATAAAAGCCAGTAACTTCCCATAAAGTGATCCTTGCGAAGCTCCTGGCCCGTGCAGCCCCTGCCCCAGGCTGTCTGCCTGCAACTCATGATCCAGGCTTAATACCGACCAGCTTGCTCACCTTCCATCTGCAGTCATATTGATGAGCCCCACCTCACTTAAGGCCCAAACACTTGCCTTTGAATGTGTCAGAACTCTCAGCTGCCCGTGGATGGCCTGAATCCAAGAGATTCTACATCTTTTGCCTTCCCCATCCCACCTTCTAAAGCAGCCTTGCTCTTTTAGTTTTTGTAGCTCATTTTCTCACTCACCAACACCCATGTTTACTATTATTTTGCTGTATTAACCATCTTCACTCACTCCACGATGCATCTAGAAACAAGGCACCTGTCTCCCATCAGCTCAGGTGATTTCTCTAGCCCCTCAGGGCACTGATTCCAATGATACTAGGACCTTTTAAAAGGCCCCTCTTAAATTCTGGTGTGCCATGGCTGCTCTATGAGTCTCCAGATTCCTTTCGAACTTCAGGTCAGGAGGTTTCATGCAGTTTGGAGCCCTGTGGCCTACAGAAGGCTCCCAAAGTACCAGCAGTGAATTTGCAGCTTAAGCTGCCTAGGGACATTCTCAAGGCCAAGAGGCAAAACAGTTGTTTAGCAAGTGCAAGTGACTTCCAGCCACTTATTTTCTAATAGCTGCAGTCCATAAAATAACCTAGACAACAAGGAATACGCAGAAATATTTTATGAAGAAATACCAATGAGAGTTTACAATGTTATTCTGGAGATGTTAGAAGCTTCCTCAAATGAAAAAATTAAGTCCAGCTTCATTAAAAACTTTCTTGGTAATCTCCATTAATAATATGTTAAGAAAGAAAACAATACTTTTTAACATAAAAGTCCTAAAATAGCTAACATACGTAATGGTTTATTGCTTTGATTATAGAAAAATAATATCAATATTTTAGCTAGTTTTAGCAACTCTTTATCCACTGGATTCAACTAACCATTGTGAAAAGTTGTTAGAAATATTGAGTAATTAAATGAGAAAATCCATTTGGATTGCATTTACAAATAGGATACACAAATATAAAGAATCAGAGACCACACTTGAATTACTCTTAATAACTGAGGACATAAATAGAATTTATTAATAATCCTAAAATAACATATATTCTTCTGTTTGAAGCTACTTCCCCATAACATAGATGTTAAGAGTTTATAACAAACAGTAAAAGAGACTTCAGTTTCTCCATCTTATTCTTTTTCTGAGGCAAATGTGAGTGAAAAACAAAAATTCCAAAGAGCAGCCACAGAAGAGACAAAAAGAGGAGAAATATTGAAGCTAGATAATTCACAAAAAGTTATTTCTCCAGTTGCTTTAACTTCATCAGAATAAAAAAGTTGGTTGTAATTGTTAGAAAATAGTTTGCAGTTTCAGATCCCAAAAAGAGAGTTTCAGATGGATTATAAATGGACAAGATAACCACACTATCATACACAAACACATACATGTATAGGTGGAGCGAGATTGATTAAGTTTCAAATTTAATCAGTCAGTGATTCAGAACAGGAGTTGACCCCAAGGGCAGAAGCAGATGCAACCTTCCAGAGTCTGGTTACCATGGTGACACTCGTTACATGACCATGCAACCAGTAACACTAAATTTCCGGACATCAGAGTCATGGATTTATTTTAGCATGCATTTAGCTTGGGCTTTTAGCTTTTCAAATATTCAACTGGTTCCTATTCATTATATCTGTAGGAGTCACTCATTCACTTGCTTCAGATTGCTGATCAAATATCACCTTATAGGATTCAGGCCCTATATAAAAAGTACTCCCACAATTCTCTATTTTCTGGATCATCTTTTACTTCTCACCAAAGTACTTATCATTATATTGTTAGCCCATTGTTTATTTTTTATCTCCCTCAACACATGGTTTTGAGGGAAATATAGAAGAAGATTCAATGAAAGGGATGGGGTAAAGGACTGGACCTCAGGCATATAGTTCCAAGAGGCAGAAGCAGCCAATCTAGCCCAACGCTTCATGGAGTACCAGCCAAAGGAGGAGCAGCTGGACTGGGTGTAAGTCACTGATGACTTCTGAAAGGCCGGTTGCCATGGCATGGCGGGGCAGAAACCAGGTTGTTGTACCTTGGAACACGACAAGGACAGGAGTAGAAAGGAGAAGTTAGGGAGCCAATATTTTGTGTCACTTGAGATAAATATATGGATAAAACTTTCTCTTCAAGACCAAGATGGCACATACATTGTAGCTGAGATCATGGGGTTAAAATCGTAAACAAAACGCTTTTCTGGGAGGTGGCTTACTAGAAGCAGCATGGTTCAGAGAGCTCCCATCAAAAAACAAACAAACAAACAACAACAAAAAAAAACCATAAAAGGCATGTGAATCCTTCACTGGCAACCAAGATACCCAGATTCTCTCATCAAAATTGACTAGAAGGCTGGCAGGACTCACGGAGAGAAGGAACAGCAGTTTGTGCAGCAGCCCACCTGAGAGCCACACAGAGAAGGGGAATCCCATCCACCTAGAGAAGGGAGGCAGTGAGTGAGTGTGCTACTCAGCCAGGGAGACTGTGCTTTTTCCATGGAACTGTGCAACTCACAGATCGGAAGATCCCACTCACAAACCCATGCCACAGGAGCCTAGCATCCCAATCCTGGAACTCACAGGTGCTTATAACCTCTCAGCTGGAATCTATTTAAGCCTAACAAACTCCCAGGAGGAGGAGTGACCAGCACCTGCTGCCACTGCCTGCTGTCTAAGCCATTTGAGCTCCTTGCGGGAGGAGCAGCAGTCAGCACTGGGACTCACAACTACCTAACATGCTAAGCTACCTAGGTGGGGGAAGAGCGGCACCCATTTCTATAGCTCCAGCTTGTGCTGTTTTCCTTCTGGAGCCAGGGAGTCTGGATGGCTTGGTCCCAAGGCTTGTCCCTGCAGTCCAACCCACTGGCTGTGAGGCTGTGGCAGTCTGTGGTCAGAATGCCTCTTCAGGTCTAACCCTGAGCCATCCTTCCTCAGTGGGCGGGGCTTCCCTATAGGATCTCCAATACCTCCAGCCAGTGGCTCAGGGACAGAATTCAGATCTTCCTGGGCCTGAGTCCCTAGAGGGAGGGGTGGTTGCAGTCTCTAATGACCAGCAGACTTATTCTCTCCTCCTGGCAGTTCTGAGGAATCTGGGCAGCCTAAATGAGTGGGTTTCCCCCCAGCAAAACACACCCTCTCCACCAAGGGACAAAGTACTTTGTTAAATGGGTCCTGCTCCCCGTGCCACCAAACTGGGTGAGACCCTCCAACAGGAGTTGTCAGACATACTATACAGAAACAATCCTACTGGCATCAGGGGTTGGTGACCCTTGAGGTCAGAGGTCCCAGAAGAAGGAGGAGGCACCCACCTTTGGTTCTCTCCAGCCTCCTTGAGTGACCTCTCCAGGCATGGGAGTGAATCAGATGAATAGGGCTTGAAGTTAACCTCCAGGCAACTGCAGCAGCCCTACAGAAGAAAGACCTGACTATTGAAAGAAAAACAAACAAGCAGAAAGTGACAACAACAGCATTAACAACAACAAGTCCCCCACAAAAACCCCATACGAGTCAGCAGCTTCAAAACTGAAACTAGACAAACTCACAAAGATGAGAATCAAAGAAAAAATGCTGAAAACCCAAAGGCCAGAGTGCCTCTTCTCCAAATGATTGCAGTGTCTCTCCATCAAGGGCACAGAACTGGACGGAGGATCAGATGGATGAATTGACAAAAGTAGGCTTCAGAAGATGGGTAATAAAAAACTATAATGAGCTAAAGAAGCATGTTCTAACCCGCTGCAAAGAAGCTAAGAACTCTGATAAAAGGTTAGAGGAATTACTAACTAGAATAACCAGTTTAGAGAGGAACATAAACAACCTGATGGAGCTAAAAAACACAACACAAGAACTTCTTGAAGCATACATAACTATCAACAGCCAACTCGACCAAGCAGAAGAAAGGATATCAGAGTCTGAAGACCACCTTACTGAAATAATACATGCAGGCAAGAATAGAGAAAAAAAGAATAAAAAGGAATGAATAAAGCCTTCAAGAAATATGAGACTTCATAAAAAGACCAAACCTATGATTGATTTGAGTACCAGAAGGAGACGGGGAGAATGGAAACAAGCTGGAAAACACACTTCAGAATATTATCCAAGAGAACTTCCCCAACCTAGCAACACAGGCCAACATGCAAATTCAGGAAATACAGAGAACACCACTGAGATACTCCACGAGAAGATTAACCCCATGGCATGTAATCATCAGATTTTCCAAGGTCGAAGGAAAAACTTCTAAGGGCAGCCAGAGAGAAAGGCCAGGTCACCTTACAAAGGGAAGCCCATCAGTTCTTTGAAGCCAATGAGAATAAGGAGACAATGTACCAGAATCTCTGGAACATAGCTAAAGCAGTGTTAAGAGGGAAATTTATAGCACTAATTTCCCACATCAGAAAGCTAGAAAGATCTCAAATCAGCACCCTAACATCACAATTAAAAGAGCTAGAGAGGCAAAAGCAAACTAATCCAAAAGCTAGCAGAAGACAAGAAATAACTAAGATCAGTGAAGAATTGAAAGAGATAGAGACATGAACAACCCTTCAAAAAATCAATGAATCCAGGAGCTGAATTTTTGAAAAAATTTAACAAACAAATAGACCACTAGTTAGACTAATAAAGACGAACAGAAAAAAGAATCAAATAGACACAATAAAAATGATAAAGGGGATATCACCACTGACCCCACAGAAATGCAAACTATCATCAGAGAATAGTATAAACACCTCTACACAAATAAACTAGAAAATCTAGAAGAAATGGATAAATTCCTGGATATATACACCCCTACCAAGACTAAACCAGAAAGAAGTTGAATCCCTGAATAGGCCAATAACAAGCTCTGAAATTGAAGCAGTAATTAAGAGCCTGCCAACCAAAAAAAGTCCATGACCAAATAAATGGATTCACAGCTGAATTCTGCCAGGAATACAAAGAGGAGCTGGTACCATTCCTTCTGAAACTATTCAAAACAATTGAAAAGGAGGAAATCCTCCCTCATCATTTTGATACCAAAACCGGGAAGAGACACACACAAAAAAAGAAAACTTCAGCAATATCCCTGATGAATACTGATGCGAAAATCATCAATAAAATACTGGCAAACTGAATCCAGCAGCACATCAAAAAACTTATCCACCATGATCAAGTCAGCTTCATCCCTGGGATGCAAGGCTGGTTCAACATATACAAATCAATAAACATAACCCATCAAAAAATTAGAACTAATGACAAAAATCCACATGATTATCTCAACAGATGCAGAAAAGGCCTTTGGTAAAATTCAACATCCCTTCATGTTAAAAACTCTCAATAAACTAGATATTGATGAAACATATCTCAAAATAATAAGAGCTATTTATGACAAACCCACAGCAAATTATCATATTGAATAAGAAAAGCTGGAAGCATTCCCTTTGAAAACTGGTACAAGACAAGGATGCCCTCTCTCACCCGTTCTATCTATTCAACATAGTATTACAAGTTCTGACCAGGGCAATCAAGTGAAAAAAAAAAAAGAAAGAAAGAAAGGATATTCTAGGAAGAGAGGAAGTCAAGTTGTCTCTGTTGGCAGATGAGATGATTTTCTATGTAGAAAGCCTCATCATCTCAACCCAAAAACTTCTTGAACTGACAAGCAACTTCAAGAAAGTCTCAGTATACAAAACCAATGCGCAAAAATCACAAGCATTCCTATACACCAATAACAGACAAGCAGAGAGCTAAATCATGAGTGAATTCCCATTCACAATTGCTACAAAGAGAATAAAATACCTAGGAATACAACTTACAAGGGATATGAAGGGCCTCTTCAAGGAGAACTACAAACCACTGTTCAAAAAGAGAGGACACAAACAAATGGAAAAACATTCCATCCTCATGAACAGGAAGAATCAAAATGATGAAAATGGCCACAGTACCCAAAGTAATTTACAGATTTGATGCTATTCCCATTAAACTACCATTGACATTCTTCACAGAATTAGAAAAAACTATTTTAAATTTCATATGGAATCACAGAAGACCCTGCACAACCAAGACAATCCTAAGCAAAAAGAACAAAGCTGCAGGCATCACGCTACCTGACTTCTAGCTATACTACAAGGCTATGGTTATCAAAACAGCATGGTACTGGTACTAAAACAGACATTAAGAACACTGAAGCAGAACCAAAGGCCTCACAAATAACACCACACATCTACAACCATCTGATCTTTGACAAACCTGACAAAAACAAGCAATGGGGCGAGATATCTCGTATTCAGTAAGTGGTGCTGGGAAAACTGGGTAGCCATATGCAGAAAACTGAAACTGAACCCCTTCCTTACACCTTACACAAAAATTAACTCAAGATAAAGACTAAATGTAAAACCCCAAACCATAAAAACCTTAGAAAAAAGCCGAGCCAGTACAATTCAGAACATAGGCATGGGCAAGGACTTCATAACTAAAACACCAAAAGCAATTGCAACAAAAGCCAAAATTCACAAACAGGGTCTAATTAAATTAAAGAGCTTCTGCATAGCAAAAGTAACTGTTATCAGAGTAAACAGGCAACCTATAGAATGGGAAATAATTTTTGAAATCTATCCATCTGACAAAGGTCTAATGTCCAGAATTTACAAGGAACTTAAACAAATTTACAAGAAAAGACCAACAACCCATCAAAAAGTAGGCAAAGCATATGAACACTTAAAAAGAAGACATTTATGTGGCCGATAAACATATGAAGAAAAGCTCAGCATCAGTGATCATCAGATAAATGCAAATCAAAAGCACAATAAGATACCATCTCATGCCACTTAGAATGGTTATTATTAAAAAGTCAGGTAATAATAGATGCTGGCAAGGCTCTGGAGAAATCAGAATGCTTTTACACTGTTGGTGAGAAAGTAAGTTAGTTCAACCACTGTGGAAGACGGTGTGGTGATTCCTCAAGGATCTAGAACCTGAAATACCATTTGACCCAGCAATCCCATTACTGGGTATATACCCAAAGGAATATAAATCATTTTACTATAAAGACACATGCACAGGTATGTTTATTGCAACACTATTTACAATAGCAAAGAAATGGAACCAACCAAAATGCCCATCACTGAGAGAGTGGATAAAGAAAATGTGGCACATATACACCATGGAATACTATGCAGCCAGAAAAATGAATAAGATCATGTCCTCTGCAGGGACATGGATAAAGCTGGAAACCATAATTCTCAGCAAACTAACACAGGAACAGAAAACCAAACACCACATGTTCTCACTCATAAGTGGGAGCTGAACATTGAGAACACATGGACACAGAGAGGGGAACATTACACACCAGGGCCTGTTGGGGGTAGAGGATGAGGGGAGGGAACTTAGAGGATGGATCAATAGGTGCAGGAAACCACCATGGCACACATATACCTATGTAACAAACCTGCATGTTCTGCACATATATCCCAGGTTTTTTGTTTTTGAAGAAATAAAGAAAAAAAATGAAAATACTTTTTCTACAGCTTAGGTTAATTATTTTCCTAATCAAAATCAATTTACTGAGCAATTTTCCCTCAATAAGCATACATACTTTACCCCTGTAATACATTTTTGATGAGCTCCTATGTCTTTCATTTGTGCTTGGTTTTTTATTTTTGTTAAAAATGCATTCTTAATAGAGCCTTTAGAAAGTTACCTTGAGGCCCCATCTCTGTCTCAGTGGGGCCTGAACTTTGCTCTCTGGAGTTGAGGATCTCTTTGGTGTGCTCCATTGATTTTATTTCTCAGTTATGCCAGAGGCAACTCTGATGCATAAAGAATCTGCACTAAACTCATAAAAGGCCTTGCTAGGAAGGTAACCTGATAATAACTACCTGGAAGATGAGACTCCACTCAGCTTTCCACCAGAAGAATCATAGGTAGTGACAAGAAGAAATAGATTTCTGGTGGGGTTTAAATATAAAATTATAATCACATTTCTTTTCTGAACATGCAGCAGCTTTTTCTGAGTCTATTCTGTGGTTCTCAAACTAGAGCATGCAAAGAGATCACGTGGAGGGTTTGTTAAAATAGTGATTGCTGGGCCACATTCTCAAAGTTTCTAATTCAGTGGTTCTGGGGTGGAGCCAGATAATTTTTATTTCTAACATGTTCTCAATTGATGTGGATGGTGCTGAATAGAACACACTTCCAAGAACTACTGGTCTGTGCAAAGTGCACCATATATTTTCATAACTTATTTTTCTACTTTTCTGTTGTCCTTCAAAGAAAATGAGCCAAATTATCATTTCAGCATTATTGCCTTGGCAGTTTATCATGTAAAAAATTGTTTTAAAAAGAGGAAAAAGAATTAAAAACAGTCACAAAGTGATATTAGGAGTTATCAAACCTGACTTTTCAAGTTTCTCCTCATTTTTTGTGTGAAGGTCAATAGATATTAGTGCCTCAAATGAAATCACATAAATGTAATATGACTATCTAGCACTAAACAGTGATTTCTCTTCACTGGCAAAACATTCATAAAATAAATACTTTTCCCCATCAAAGTCTCTCAATATTCATCTAGAAAAAGGGGGGGAGTGGTGGTCATAAAACAGTAGGAAGAAATAACTCACTTGCCACACAGATCTTATTTTTCCTTTTTCTTTTTTACCTTTTTTTTTTCCAACCAATATTTTATTTAAACCTGTGAAATGCTATGCACTTGCTGAGGAGTGATTTACTTCCAATTATGTGGTCACTTTTAAAATAGGTGTAAAAAATAAAATTTTTTGAGAACAAGCAAGAACTCAGAGATTTCATCACCACCAGGCCTGCTTTACAAGAGCTTCTGAAAGAAGCGCTACACATAGAAAGGAACAATCAGTATCAGCCATTCCAAAAACATACCAAAAGGTAAAGAGCATCACCATAATGAAGACTCTACATCAACTAATGGGCAAAACAGCCAGCTAGCATTAAATGGCAGTATCAAACTCACATATATCAATATTAATCC